>JARJDW010017738.1:0-12704 GCA_030264715.1 Adinopsis sp. GC000173 | reverse complement strand
ATTGCGATGCGCTGGCTGAATGGGTAATTTGAGGTGCGTTTGATCGTTCGAAACTATGTGGCGATTCGATTTCCGCTCAGCCGAAATAGAAATTGTCAAATAAATAAATAAATAAATATGTTTCGTTCGCGGTGTATTTGCATGTATGTGTGTTGTATGTGTATATATATGTGTGTGTGTGTGTGTTTGCGCGGAATGAAAAGGATATGAAAGTGCTTTTACTTGTTTCGTTGAAAAATAACGTCTACCTATCGATAAATGAATAAGAAAGGTAATAAAGTGTAAAATTTCTGCATGCGATCATAATATATACCTATATAGATTTTTTGCAGAAACGTAAATGATTGGGACTTTTACTTTGATTAATTAGGAAGCGTATTCATTGCAGATTTTTATTGACACCCCCCACAAAGTTTACCTATAGAGAACCTGTACACTTACTTCCTCGCATTTTCTCAATGCCCAAAAAAAAACTAATTAATTTATCGATCGATATCATTATTTTTACTAATTACGCGCTTTATCGATGTTTATTTATATAAAAAAAACAGCATATATTTATATCTCGGGATTATTTGCATCAATATTTCTAATAAACATCGACTACCAGGAATCATTGCCAATTATTTTATATTTGGAATTTATTGATTCAAAGTTATTTAAAAAAAAAAACTATAACGCTGTGCTATTACAGTTTGTCCGATAACAATCTGAGCAGAGCGATTTTTTTCTGTGCCAGTAGTGAAGGGTCCGGCTGCCCATCCTCGCCATCACCATCATCATCATCATCGAAAAAACGAGATGTGTGTGTATGTTGTATGTATGTATGTAGCGCCCGCCACTCGAGGATATAACGGGATCCGGTCCGACCGAAAAATTCCCCGAACGCAAATTAACCGTTAAACGCCGTGCGCGGCGAAGGAAATTGCGCGCGCGCGCCGAGAAAAAACCGCGACGACGACGACGACGGACGTCCTCGACACGATCGCCTGTTGCATTATTATTGTATATCGCATAGTTGATTTGTTTGCTTGCTGGCGCGGCCCGATTTTTCCCCATCTAATCCGTCGTATAGACAATCTGTCGAAAAAAGAGGTGCGTTTGATATGCGATTGGAAAAGGTCACATCGCGTGCCTTGAATGCAAAGCGTTGTTAAGGCAGCGGCGGCCGTGTCTATAGGTTGTTGATATATTTTTTTCTCTTCGCGCCCGAGATTTTTTGAAGCGAGCGAGCGGCATGCAAAACTAGTTCAAGGCGCGCGCACAAAAAATCGAATTGTTTAATTATCATCGCGAAAAAAAAACGGCGAGTAGTAGCAGCAAACAGCAGTAGCAGCAGCATAGCAGCGACTAATTATTTATATCATATTCGAATAAAAATCCAGAACAAACAACTTTCTATATACATACATACAAACGCGCACATAGATTAATTAATTAATATATATCGCAAGCGCGCACCGTTTAATTAATGGAATTTACGTACGCCGACTTCGATTATTAATTGCACCTTTTTCATTTATTTTTTTCTTCTCTTTTGCAGATTTTCGCTGATCGAATTTGCGCTGACATAATCAACACTACGCACTTCACATATTGGTGGTAAGTTATATCAATTTTTACACTACTTTTACCCATCTATTTTTTTCAATCTAGCACAAGAAATGTGTTGCGCACCTCGAAAATAAATAAAAAAAGAATCATCGCTTAATTGCCCGCACGCATTGCAGATGTTTTTTACCTCTATCTGGCACATTAATTATATTATAATTGAACGCTCGTTGTTTTTTTTTTGGCTAGGTAGGAAATTACAACGAATTTGACACAGTTTTATGCGTTTAGCGTTTTTTTTTCTTCTGTGCATTTGGTTTAATTAGCATATAATCACAATCAACCCGATCACAATTATTTAAATTTATAAAAAATCTACGCGCAATAATACATTTGCTATTTCTGTGAATTAATTATATTGTAATTGAATGCACGTTGCTTTTTTTAAGTAGGTAGGAAATTACAACGAATTTAACACAGTTTTATCTGCTTAGCATTTTATTACTGTGCATTTTATTTAATTAATATAATTACAATGATTGCAAAAAATCCATTCACAATACATAATCTGGATTTTCGGAATATTATTTACTACATCACTGTGCAAACAATTACATGATCGACGCGAAATTTAAATGTACAATAATAATAATTAACAAGTTTGCAAGCGTTTTGAGGAGTTGGATGATTCTACGCGTATTAAATAATCTAATTTCGTTAAAATTCGTATCCGTGACGCAGGTATATATTATGGGGATGAAGTTCGTCGGGGAGTTTGTTGGAAATTTTCACAGCGACGAAAAGTAGATGCATTAAGCAAACATTTTGCCATTTTGAGGCGTTTTAATGAAAATCGATGTCATCATCGCAGGCTTTTTTAACCCGAAGAAAATAGATGTCAAATTTATCATCGTTTTTATTTTTATTTATATTTATATTTTTTGTTGTTGTTCGCTCAATAATTAGATTATTTGCAACGCAATTTCTTAGAGAGAAAAACGCACACATGCGAGGAAAAGGCTTTTCTTTCCGACATATTGTCTCTGTCTGTGTGGATGTACCTATCTCTGTATGTGTGTACAAAGCAAATATATAATGCTATTATTATTGTATAATACGTAGGAAAAAATAAGATAAGAGGTTGCGGATGAGAATAGGAAGAGAAAGAGAAAAATAGGAAAATGTATAGATATATATCGTCTTGCGTATGTGTGAGTGAATATATATCCACATATATGTGTGTGTTACGTTTTTTGTCAGAAGATATTATACCTTTGACATTAGATTAAAATGGGAGCTTTTTGCACGTTGCTTCACATCATAAAGCAAATTTCCTCGTGCACGATGAAAATTGCATCGAAAAGCTTCAATTAGGCGGCGTTTTAAGCTTTACTTATTTCAACAAAAAAAAAACTCACACTCATATACGCGGCGGATAATTGCAAGCGCACAAAATTACATATTTGAAAAGTTTCACCATTTTTTTAACCTTTTTTATCTAATAAGTATCTGATGTACGTATATCTAATCTCTGGCATTAAAACTATTTGTATACAAATTACGAATATGCCTGTACTTTATCGCATTTACAATAAAAATAGATTTTTTTCGTCTATTATTCAAATTCGGTTTAGTGTTGCCATGAATTTATGCATGTCGAAAACACTTGAAATTGAATGAAAACCGAAAAACACAAAACGAATGCGTTTGCGTTTCTTTATCATACTACACGATTTGCAAACATCGACATTTTTAGCATAATTTCAATGGCGTAAGTCCTATATCGGAAAAAAACAGATAGTGCAAACGAAAAATATTATATATAGGCATTTATTTTTAGAAAACAACAAAAAATGGCAATACAATAACGGAAATAATCTTTATATATGTATAGTTTATTGTCGCCTAATCAAAAAATTTATGGTAGCACTATGTTTCATTGTTTCGTCGATTTACAATAGAAATCGAAAATTATGGAAAACACAGACAACACACGTACATACAAAGCATTATTACGAATATATATGTATTATTGCCCCCGTCGACTTAATTAGAAAATGGGAGAGAAGCGAAAAAAGAATTGATCGATCGATTTGTGAATTGTGAACAACGAAAACGGCAATACAAAAACAACTTTCTATTCTGTATGGCTTAGTTTTTTTTTTTTTCGCCTTGCTCTCTTCTCTCCGCTGAATGCTAATGCACAACCCGTCTATTAAAATTAATTAATCGAAATGGAAACGGCCGAAACGAAATTCGTGCGATTGCCGTTTAATTAAAACAAAAAACACGTTTTGCGCATGGGGGTGGTTGTTGGTTGTTGGGTAGTAGTAGTCGTATTGTGTATAAGGGTAGACTTGCATATATGAAACAATTTTCTTCTAGATTTATCGAGCGCGCAAATTTGATGATGATGATCATTGCGAGGGTGGAAGAATGAACGCGACGCGCGAATATTTATAAAAATTGTTTGTTGTTGTTGTTGTTGTTGTTGTTGTGTGCAAAATCTGACATTTTGCGCAATATGCTCGTGTTTTTTCTCTTCACTTTCTCAAAGTGAATGGCAATTTTGTAATATGTAGGTCGTAGGCTATTCTTTCTATTTATGTGCGCTCTCTGTTGTTATTCAATTTTTTTCTCTCTCCGCTCCTTCGCTTAATAAACTAAATTTTTCTTGATTAATTCGTTCGATGCTTCGACGCTCGCTGCCTGCCGCCAATTAAATGTCGTGCCGAGAGAAAATTGCGATGATGATGATGCGTGTGCGTGTGTGTTTGATGGCAAGAAACGCATACACAACTCTTCAAATCGCTCATTTAGCAAATGTTAAATGTAAACAAACAATTGATTGCGCCCTCATCGTTATTGTTATTGTTCTGTTTTTTTTTGTTATTGCTTATGCCTACCTACCTACCTACCTATATAGCAGCATGTATAAGAACAAATAAATTGGAACGCGACTCGAATCTATAATAACGAATTGATTCGTGTTTGTATATCTACAACGCTTACTATATCTATATATAAAGCGGGGCGAGTGGAGTGAAAAAAAGCGCGCACACGGCTAAATTGTGTGTAAGTATAAATAAATGAAAGAATTGTGATTTCTCCTGTATTTTGTTGCTGGCAGGGAGTGTGGGAAAAGTCATCGACCGTTACGTATTTTGTCGGTATAATTTTTTTTTCTTCGTTTCGATTCGAAGTGGATACAAAGCGGCGCCGATTTTTAATCGGGAGCAACTTATTGGCCGATTCTACGAAAATTAAAAAGTCTCTTTTTTTGTTTCGCAAATTAACAAGTTTTTTTTTCGCTGAGAAAGTTGGCAGGAAATTCACATTTTGCGAACAATGTCGATTTTCATCATCATATATACGAAAATGATGAGAGAAATTTAATTCTTTTTGTTTTTTTGAAGAAATTTGAAATTTGAAACACGAAATTAATACATTTTTGCGTCCTATCAAAAATAATATGCGAGAGTGGATGGGACATGTTGAAAATTTGATGTAAATGTATGATTCACTTTACGACACACACACAACTAATTTTAATGCTTATTTAAATTTTTGTTTATCGTATTATTTTTTTAAATCATGTGTGCGATAAATTTTCAGCCTGGTTTACAAACAAATCGCATAAATAATTTATTTAACTTTATTGCTTAATTTAATTTGATTCTTATTTTATTATTGTAAATAATTTAATGATAAATTCGTTAACAATTACATTTTGTGGAAGTAGTAGTAATATATGATAAATTCATTTTTAAATTGCAAAATTGATTGCATACTGCGCTCCTCGGCTCACTCTACCCACGACCAGTCAAAACGCATCATGCTTTGTATTTATTTCCCATATAGTAGCTAGAATTAATTGTGTCGAGTAAATCAACACAAAAATGAAGAAAGGGAAAATGGTATACTGTAATATAAAATTTTGGAAATTGGCAACAGGCAAGCAATACGTCATAACACGCTTTTATTTTTATTATGATTTTTTGTTACCGCATTGAATGCGAGCTAGACAATTGCAAATAATAAATAATATGTTGTTACTGATAACGTTTGCACGGTTAATCTTTTACGTTTGTTTTTTTAGAATATGTGTATGTGTACGTATATACACGCACACATACATACATTCACACACACACACACACACACACAAAAGATTTTGCAAGCGCATTTTAAACAATATCTCATAAAAAAAATCGGTTTTATTTATTTGCAATTTCATAACATTAAAACAATTTAATTGTACGTTTCGATCGATCGATACAATTCCCTCCCTCCGCATGTGTGCCGAAAAATAAAATAATCATTTTAATTTTATTGTAAGGCGACCAAATTCCCGACACGTCCACCAACCGAACACCGACCAACCAACAAATTAACGCTAATTCATTTTTAATATGCGCGAGACCAATTCTAATATGACATTTTAATTGTAAATTGTAAACATTTATCATTTTATTATGCAAGTAACTCTTTTGTATGCAAAATATCATTTAAATCACGTAAAAATTCAATAATTTTATATATATATGAATATATACAGTTTTGATTTTAAATGTTAAGCCTTGGCAGTGGTAATAAATTTGCGAACAATGTCGACAAAAATATATATAGATATATATTTATATAATATACGTAAACGATAATAGCGCGCCGCGAAAAAAATCGATTTAAATAAATTTGCCACTAATTATTTAAGCAAATTGTTATCACAACTCATTAAATTTTATTATATTTGTTTGTTTATTATTATTATTAATATGAGAAAAACGTTGATAGCACTTACAATTTCACTTTCATTCATTGCTGTCAACATGCGATTGCAAACAATAAATCGCGATCAACAAAAAAGCAGCAAAATGTGCTTTGATGTCACGCGTTCGCGACGCATCTCTCTGCGTGTGTCTGTGTGTGTGCGTACTTTTTTTGTTCCGTTGCGGCATTGTAATACTTACGTTACGTACATGCCGCATTTGCGATGTAAATTAGAATGGAAATGATAACAATAATGTTTTTTTTTCGCGCGAAAGCACGAAGATTTTCGTTGGCATATAGATTAAACATTATCCATCTACAACGCGACGCAACGCAAAAAGTATGTGTATGTGTGTATGTGTGTATGCGCGCACTCGTCGCTCCATTCAACAACACACAGCATATTATTCATTCAATCATAATTTATTTCTGACGAGCGTATTATTTATATTATATATCTATATGTAATATGCGTTATATATGTATCCACACATATTATTATGTACAAATAATAATTGGCATTAAAAAATACCTATAGGTATATATAGATTGCCATTACCAGCCAATTTACAATACAACAATTTAAATGTTTGTATATATATGTATTGATAATCATTTCGCTTTTTATTCAGGAAGTGGCGCGCGCGTTACATTTTATTTATTTTTTCATATCGACGAATCTGCAAAAATGTGCACACAAACGTCGGTGTCGTCTAAGGTTTCACTCTACACATTCGTGTATACACAGTAATAAAAATGTAATAATCACCAATTAAATACGTTTTATAAATAAACACAATTTTGTTGTGTAGTAGAAAAAGAGAATTTATTAAATAATATAATCGAATTTTGTCAATTGACTGGTGTTTTTTCAAACTGTGTTCCGTGAAATATCCCAAAAATATAATTTTTAAAATGTAGATAAAATATGATATGTGATTGCTATCTATAAACCACTATTAGAAAGGAGTTAACTGACAGAACATTATGGCTTTAAGTTTGCAAACGTCTGCAAACCTAGTTTATGTACAAACATAAAGTAAACAAGATTAAAGCAAGCGTTTCCAACCTTTATGTGGACTCTTGAATTTAATTAGGTACACAATTTCAAAATAAGCTTCAAATTTTGGCTTTTGCTCCAATTTTCGGTGCTAGTTTTAAAAACTCTTTAGATACTTTATAATATTTTCTTTATAACTGCTTTATGAGATAAAATTTTGATAGATATGCCTTTCAACTGATGTGAGCATTTGCTTATTTGCTTATAGTAGTGATCTTCTTATTTACGGAATCTAAATGATTATGTAACTGTGTCCAAGCAACCGTCCACGGTAGTTAAATTTCTCGACACACCTAATTACATTTAATGAAATGGCATAGAAAATATAAGTATTGATTGATCAATTAAAATAGTGTCATGTTTCTCTCGGTGTCACACTTAATTGATTATGGGCTTAAAATGGACTGTGTATAGCTTAACGTCTCATTCTTTCTAAATCCGTCACTGTGTTTTATATAATATTATTGCTGTTTGCGGTAAAACAAGTTGACATTTATAAATTTTTCAATTTTCAAATTTATGTATGAAATAAAATTAAATATTGCGACAATATTTTTGAGCCAACATTTCCATAACGCACGCTTTATTATTGTTTGCGCTTGATTTTATTGTAAAAAATGCGCAATACAGCGCTAACCTAAATTTCTAGCAAATTTGCGCGAATTCGACTGTGAACGCGCTCGCGCGCGCCACCGAGCGTTATGTTACTTTAAAATGAATGTATATCCATCTACATAATAATAAAACCGAAATTCCATACGCGCTAGAAATCCATTCGATCGTCAAACCGATTTTCGTTCTGTTTTTTTTTGCAATCCGCACGCCACTCGCGGTAATTATTCGCGCTCGCATTTTGAAAAAGCATAACTAAATCTTTCACTTAGAAAGTGTCATAAAATGCTGCAACGTAAAGGTTATTATTAATTATCTATTTGATGGTTAGATTAGATGGAAAGTGAAAGTTTTTTTTTTCTGCCGCGCTTCGTCTTCATCGCTATGTGTGCATGTGTGTGTGTGTGTGTTTTGTTGCGCTGCAATTTTCAGTTCAATTTTGAAAGGATGCGCAACGAATTCCGTACATAATTACGCATCCAGATACAGTGTGTATGTGTGTATTATACGACGCTATATTATATGTGATGACTCAGTTTTGTGCGTTCTTGTTGTTGCAGTTGTCGTGCAGCAGCATGCGGTCACTGGAAGTGACGACGCCGTGGCAGGAAGAGGAAGATGTCGACGTGGACGATATGGAGCTGAGGAAGCATCCGCTGAATACGCGCGACGATCTCACAGAGTCGAGCAGCGATGAGGCGACGAGTCGAAAACGACGAAAGCATGGTGGTGGGTATTTTCATCATCTCTATATATCTATAAGTAACTTGATTTTATTTAAAGATGATATAAAAAGCGCTTTTCTTCATCTTCTTCTTTTTCTCCTTCTTCTTCTTCTTCTTCTCTCTCTTTTTTCCTCTCCTCTGTGTGTATGTCTATCTGAGTGTGCGGTTTGGCGTATTCTAATACAATATATCCACTCCCATATATAAATAAGAGGATTTTCTTATTCATGTGATGTAATATCAAAGGGAAAATGTTCTCAATGCGATGATGCAAGGCATTTTCCATTTTATATTCTATTATAATATAAATAAAATGCGTTTATAAATAATTTTCATTCAAATCATGTGCTTGTATTCAAAATTTTATTATATTTACTGATAATGCCACCGCACACGTTTGTATAAATAAAATTTTAACGAAAATAGAAAATATATAGTGCACTTTATAACAATAATATGTACATACCACACTAACTAGCTAGTAGTCCACTCAGTCACTCATCTGTGTGATTGGTCACATAAGTTTGTAAAATTAGTTTTCAACAAAACTGTATGATTTTCACGATTTTATTTGCAAACGAGATGATGCTGTAAATATGTAAATATTCGGTATTTGTTGTAAACAAAATCCTATTTGAATCTTTGTTTACTTTCAAAGATATTATGCAGCATTTCTTCCGACAGGCTGAAATGACATTTAGCATGGATTTGATTGATTGTCATAACAAGGCGGTAAAGTAATTAATAAAAGACATTCCACGAGGCAGCCTTGCTCGCACATTAATTTATTAAATAATTGCCCAAATACGTTTTAATTGCTTTAGCGTTGTTTAATTCAAGAAAAATGCGTGTGTTTGTTGTCTGTTATGAGTAGTTTTTTTCTTCATTTAGCGAATAGTAGGCCGAATAACACTACACAGTACAAACACACATAGTATGTCCACTTCTGCGAACGTGTACAATTTAATTACCTTGACATTAATAGCACTCTTTGCTAAATTCTAAATCCGCCACCATTTAAAAAGTAGTTTTTCTTTTGGGAATGTTTAGTGTCGCAACCGAATAGGTGGTAGAATGTAACAACGTTTCAAGTATATGTATGTATGTATGCGTAAAATGTGACCTAGCTATAGTGTGAGTGTTTACAAACCGTGCGCCTTTTGCCGATTGTCTCTCGATTGTCTCAATCCGGCCGTAACAAAAACATTAATCTGATTTATTTCATTTGAATAGGTAGCGCATCGAGCGGCGGCGGTTCAAGCGGTAGCACAGCGCGAAGAAGAAAAACATGTATTAGTGCTAGAGAGAGAAATTTAAGAAGACTGGAAAGTAATGAAAGGGAACGAATGCGAATGCATTCATTAAATGATGCCTTTGAGGTAAGCGCAACAGAATGGAATAAAAAATTGGCACATAATTACGAAAACGTAAACATTTACAATAATATTATGCGCGCAACAATTGTTTAATCATTTTTTTACATTAATTTGATTATTGCAACGGCTAAAAATCTATAGTACGGATGACCTTTAATTCCCGCAAATTATTGTTATTACAAAATTCAATTACGCTTTCAAATGATGGCAATCATTCTTCTAGTGCTGAAAAAATTCCTCTGCATGCATTAAATGTCAATGCTGATAAAATTGTTATTGTTGCGTTCGGTCGGTTTTATCAAAAATTGATTTTCAATTTTGATTATCAAGCGCAATTTGCGTTCATTACGTTCATTACGTGACATGTGTGCAATGCAAAATTATTCAGTGGCTTTTTATTTTATTATCTAAACGGGCTTTTTTTTGTTGGTTTCTGTCTAAACCACTTATTTTTCATCGTTTGTTTTATTTTGCAGCAACTTAGAGAAGTGATACCACACATCAAAATGGAACGAAAATTATCAAAAATAGAAACATTAACGTTAGCAAAAAATTATATTATGGCATTAACGAACGTCATCTGCGATATGCGAGGCGAAGAAAAACATTACACGTAAGCGAAAAATCAAATTATTTATTGTTGTTGGTTTTGTCATTGTGCAATTACTTACGAGTAGCGAGTAGTAGTAGTAGTGGTATAATATATGTGATGTCTGTCTTACACGTTCTGTATTATTTTAGGTTCCAAGATGCGGAAGAGGACAGTTCGGTGGATCTGGAAAGTCCGGTCGACGACTTAAATAGAGAACAAAATAACAATTCAGTGTTCCAGGCGAATTTGGAGAAGAATGCGATCGACGAACTGGCAACTCATTAAATTTAAAGCGCGCAAAAAGAAGCACACACATACACAAACACACATACATATACACAACATATACACGGTAAAAAAAACCAACAAGAACCGACAAAAAATCAATTACAAGATACATATATAAATTTAATTTCGATGTAAAAATTTAGATGATGAGAAAAAAGACCTACATGATTAATTGGCCTAAAAACAGCTACTTACTTTGTTTATTTTGTTTGTTTATTTTTTTTAACATTAAGGGATATTGTGATTTTATAAATGCTTCCGTCTTTGATTTAATTTAAATTCGTTTGTAAATATTAATTGAGTAAATTGCAAGGAATTCCGATGAAACGAAACATTTTTAAATATAAATGTAATTTAGTTTGTTAATTAAATGATAAGTATTTGTACAATGATGTGAATTAACAATCAATTATATACATGAGAAAATATTTCGTTGAATTAGCTGCAAAATTAGAATTAAATGTTTATATTTATAAAATATATGAACGATTTAGGAAGTCGTTCTTAAGAAAAAAAAAACAATTAAATGAAAAAGATATATATATATATAAAGAAACTTTTTAAATGTAATGTGCTGGAAGTTACCTGAACGTATTTATATATATTTTACTTTTGTTTTTGTGTTAAATATCAAAATACTCTATCTCTCTACTTTATTTTAATTTTACGTCTTTATTTTTTTGTTTTGTTAATAATAATGATGAAAAAAAACATGCTCAAGTTGATTTTGAGTTTTAAATGATGAGATGATATCGATGAATGAAGAATGGGGGTTAAAAACTAATGAAATATACCATTTTATTTACGAATAAAACTCAAAATAAGTCAAGTTCCAAATGCATAATGTGATAGTAGACAAAACTGCACAAGTTTTAGTTAATTATTAAATTTTTATGATATATAAGATTATATATTTTATGAAATATGTATTAAATGTATTTTCTTGTAATTATATACACAGATATATATATTATAAATATAAAAAATGAATATATATACATATATAATAAAAGCTATATATTATAAATAAATAATGCAATGCACTTTTGTATCTTTTTGTTCGAATGTTTTCCAAAACATTCGACGCTCTGCAGATAAATTTAGATTTCCTTATAATAAATAGGCTTTACTATGGTAGAAAACAGTTTAAAAATATTATTGTAAAACAATTCGGTTTGTTAAAAACGGTTAACAACACAATAATTTAAGTTTTAAAAAAATTATTTTATTAACTTACTATAGGCAACTTTGTATACAATCGCCAATGCACAAACCTCACAAATACGGTTTGTGTATACGATAGGAGCTGTTGTAGTTTGACTATCACCTCATAGATGGCACCAACATGGAAATGTGATAAATGAAATTTACACTGTCATTTTCATTAGTCGTTGACAATAACAAAGTGACTCAAGACTCAATCTTGATCAATTATCAATAAAAGGATTGAATTGGATGCATACACCGCTTATATTTGCAACAAGTACTTGCTAAGTAAGTGTACTTTTTTACTACAATAAGACATTAATACATTGTGTGTTGATTTAGGCAAGATAGAGGTAAGACTATGAACATTGAGGTTGTGTTTTCATTCAAACGGAGACGCAGGATGAAGTCGTCGATTAAATGATCATTCATGCACGCCAGAAAGCTACAAAAAGGATGAGGAATTGTGATTTATCGTAGTTCGTTAGGAGCACAATCTTGTAATCCATATATACATGTAAGTA
>JARJDW010017731.1:0-12238 GCA_030264715.1 Adinopsis sp. GC000173 | reverse complement strand
TATTGTTATGACGCCATGCATGGATATTTAATTAATAATTTAGTTTTTGCATAAAATGTTATAACTCTGTATGTGTACGTGTGTATGCATGCTCAGAAAATGCAACTAATGGAATATTTGATTATAATTTGTAGTTTGTGAAAGCTTTTATTGTACGCTCATTGCTGAACATTAATGGATTTCAATTAGAAAATACAACTTTGTATTAATCTTATTAAAAAATCTCAATCGGGTAAAAACATTATTAAATTTTCATAACGCGCGCTTAATTCTAATAACAAATCGTAAAAGTTGTGCGCATTTTTTCCATCTGTCTCTCTTTCTCCACCCACCCATTCACCCATGCACCGCTCGCTATTAAATAATAAATGTAAATTTGAAAAATATTTATAATTGACGCAATTATATTATTTTTATAATGCATCGTTAAAAATGCATAAACTCATAGATAAATATTAACAACCAGCAAAAAAAACTATGTACATAAAATGTTTATTTTAAAGCATTAATAAAACAAGTTTTGACATTAAATAACTTTATTTTCTCGCTCTATGCAAACAATTCTCGTTTTTTTTTAAATGGAGAAAGTTAACGAATAATCTAATATTTAAATTAGAAATAGTTGTGTATACATTTAATGTGATTCGTGCAAAAGGTGGTTGTTTATAGCACAAGGCAATAAAACAAAACTTAGAACTTCTGATTTTTCATAAATTTTATTTATGTAAAAATATTATTGTATATTAGGTATTCGTTGTGATTGTATTTTTTGTATATTTATATAAAAACAACATTTTTGCGTGTATAATAATGTTGGCATTTGTGGCCGCACTTTCAATTAAAAGGAAGTTACTTTAAAATTTATCATCATCACAATCAATAATCGTACTACTACACATACATTGTTAGTTTTGCAATTCTCTATTAGTTTTTAATTTAGCCACTGTTTGGATTTTAGTTAGAACGAGCATATATGTGTATATATGGTAACAACCTAAATATTTATGTTTATTTTACGGCTGTTGCATTTTTTTAGCGCCTTTCAGCTCCGGCGTTTTCATTACATTTTCGAAGATTTTCTAGTATTGCACAGCGCGCGGACGCATTCTAATTCCACAAAAGTCATTTTAAGCGCTTTACGAGAAAGACGTTGAAAAATCGTTTGGGAAATGGTTGAAATCTTCAAAGCAATAAATATTAAAGAAAACAATGTTGTTCGGTTTAATTAAGGATGAATTATGAAGGATTTTAATAAAAAAAATAATATCATATAGATGGAAAGTTTATACCTAGAAGGAATAGTAAAAAGTGATTAAATTTAAACGAGATAATCTTTTATATAATAGCTTTAAACTTTTTTATTGTCAAATAGAAAATATCGCTGAAAATTTATTACTTTATAAGTTGGTTCGTAAAATTTATGGCACATTTAAATCTATAAGTTTTTATTATATTCAACACACATTATTACTCTAATACACTTCGAATCGTATAACTATTATCTATTGAGTGTTTTTCAAACATTATTTTATTAAATTTTCGGACAGCGTAATGTAATTGAATTTGTCATATAATTTGACGTAAGATTTATATGACATTCAAGTCTAAATAAAGCTTGAATCTTTTCAGTCCATCCAGTATAAATTTTTTTTCATGAGACAAAGTAATTGTATTTATTATACCTACCTTTAAATCTATAATTTTTTATTGCTGGGTTTATTGATATTTTACTAATAATAGAAATGGCATCTAATATTGATTAAGTATTTTATTCAATTATTTTCAGTATATTGACTTAAAAATATGCTGTCTGTAAAGAAAATATAATTTTATTACAGATTTTTGATATCTTTCAGCACATATTGACGTTGCGCTAATACTAAAAATGCTAGGCATCAATTATCTATTAACAATTTCTAAATTGTTGTTTGATGAAATTTTCCGATGGACGTAAAGTGATTGCATTTGCCATATATAGAGAAAATATAATTTTATTACGTTTTTCTTATTTTTGCAACGAGATTTTTGTTAGCTACATATATATATAAAGAGAAGCGAATTGTTTGGTAATCTTGTTATGTGCTCATACAAAAGTATGTGTAGGATTATCGCAAAAATTGCGTTTGTAAATTTTTCCCAAAAGAGGTAGATAAAATTGTTTGGAGATTTAGCGTGGCGTTTGCTTGTATTCATAAAAGTTTTAACGATGAAATTTGTCGGGCGAGATTATTCGCGCGCGCATATTTGCGTCTAGTGCAAAAAATTAAACAACAACAACTTTGGATATGTGCATGTTATTGAAATTACCTTTATTTATATAAATATAAAAGTTTTTTTTTCTTCTTGGTGAAAAAGCAGAGTAGGATGTCAAGTCAATTTATTTGTTTTCGAATAAGATCGATTTGTTTCAGGAGTGAAAAAAATATTGTTTGTCGGTTTGGCGATTTCGATACATCTCCTGTTTGACAGTTGTTCACTGAGACGACGACGACAACGACGTTAACATTTTTATATTTAAAGGAATATATCGCTTCAACTCGATAATAAATAAATTCAAATATAAATCTAGGAAAAAAACGGGGGTGACAACTATAATAGGACACTTGGTTTGGAGGAGGGCGGCATGGAGCGGCGCGGCGACGCGCGCGAGCAATGTTGGCTCGTTCCTTCTTCGGCACTTCCTTAAACATCGTTTCCGGTACATTTATCTTGTTTCCGGGCCATATTCTACTCCTATCACCTCGCTTATCACTTCCTCTCCGATTATCACAATGCCCTTTTTATAACCCATCTTCAGCTCAAACCAAATTCCTCATTAAAAATCATAAATTCACTTAGCGAGCGAAAAAATCCGACGGCGTATAAAATTTATTACCACTATTAAGGAATACAACCGGTTGCCGTTGTTTCTACCACTTCAAATGTAATATTTTTATCAACAAAAAAGTATGAAAAGCTTTATCTTTAACACTTTCACACAAAACAAGCTATTCCATCATAAATACCTAATTATACAATTACCTCATTACACAAAAGCAGCAATTTTGAAGTCAAATTAAAGCAGTGTCATATCGAATTAGCATTAAGTAGTACCATCAATTTTCCCAACAATTTTTAAACATTTTGTTGAAAACAAATACAAGGAGCGTTATAACAAATGAGCATTAAACAATATTAAAGCATATAAACATTGCATTTGATTTTACTCCTTCAAATATAAATTTTTATTTTTCAAAAATACTTTTCCACAATAAACATATCTAAAGCAACAATTGTATTTAATTGTTTTTATTTAAAGTAGCGTTATAACAAATGAGCATTAAGCGAAACACAATTATTATTTATATATTAGATATTAAAGCAAAAATAAACGTTGGATTTGTTTGTACTTCTTTAAATATAATATTTTTATCGACAAAAATGCGGTTTTCCAAGACACCTCCACCATAAATATATTTGCAATTATATAAAAAAAAGCAATAATTTGTATTTAAATTAAAATAACGTTATAACAAATAAACCTTAAGCAAAATACAACTATATTAAAATCAAAAAAACGTTGCATTTGTTTTTACTTCTTTAAACGTGATATATTTATCAACAAAAATACTTTTCCACCCGGCACCTCTACCATAAATATATATGTCGCTATGTATAAAAAACAACAATACACAACTTTGAGTCGAATATAATAAATTTGTAGGCGGAAAAAATTTGAAGCGTTAAAAATTTATTACCACTATTAAAGAAAACAACTTTTTCTGGCGAGTACGTGCCATTGTGGGGAAGGAATTTTCACGTATAAGCGATGCATCGATCGGCCTAGCGGCTTTTTATTAAAACAATGTGAATAAAAATGCGCCGGCAGCAGCCAGATATACCTACCACTCTAAATGAAGAAATAATATGTGTATAGGTATGATTATTGCTTTACGCCATTGTTTGCAATATAGCAGTATAGCTATAGCAACAACAACCCCTTGTTTCAGCTCTGCACTCCTCCATGGTTAATACCATCTAATTGTGCGGACCTATCTCACATTGAATTAATGGTATAATTATGACAAGCCGCTCGGAAAACATATTTAATATACAACTATTTGTTAGATTGCGATATTTCGATGTTAGTTTAATCAGCGTGATGAGGGTTGTGTACCTACTACTACTCGTAAAATGAATAATGTTTACTGCGGCTGCCTTTCATTCTTTTATCCGTTCACGAGATAAAGACAAAAAATTTGTGTCGTCAACATAAAATTAACGACTGTTTCTAATTGTTTTAAATTTTAATTCTTTTCCTTCACAGCATTTCATAAATTTATCGTTTCATCATTAATTAACGTCTTGTTAATTAATAAACGCCACCCCTTCCACCACCGTTTTAAGCGACACCTCAAATTATTCATCAAAAACAATCATTCCTATTTATTTATCGCATTTTCCACATTTTGACAATTTAATTGATGATAATTAATAATATTATATATATATGTAAACATTTTTTGTGCATGTGTTCGTGTGCATGAAATACGTGCGATTCATCATTACGGAAACCGATTTCAAATTTTGCCGATTAATCAATCAATCTTTTAATTGACAAGTAAATCAAGTTTGAGTTTTGTAATCGAATGACATTGCAAATAAGTGTTGGTATAATTTCTACATGTATATCTGTATATATGCGAAACGAAATTCGGTAATTGAATGCTTGTACAATTAATTAATCAAATCAAAATTGACGGATCTTTATTTGGGCGTGCGGTATGCGGCTCTGCGCTCACATTTTTTGAAATATAACGGTTTAAAGGTGATTTCAAAATGAGTTGAAACGTCAATTAGTGTGGTACACGTTCGCTTCCCCCAAAATAAACAGGGGATGCGCGCAAATTGAATTAACTACAATGCACTTTTGCTTTGAAGCGTTTTTTAAGATAACGTTTTTATTTAATGAATCTAATTTTAGTTCTCTGTTTTTTTTTCACTTCTTTCTAAATGAACGTGCAAGATTACATCTATAATTCTAGTTATGCTAGGTGGTGTACTACATTTAGTTTGCCATTTTTTCTGCATATCTATCTTTGTATAATTATTTAGTAAATTCATGCAAAGTAATACTTTTATTAAGGGTGTTGCAGCTGACTTACACAAGCAAGTTTTGTGGGAAATGATGTAATTCGTTTTTTTTCATTTCAAAGCCGCGATAATTAAGATATCATGGAAGAATAACATACGAAAAGAGGAAAATTCCTCTTGTTTATCACTATAAAAATTTAGTATATTTGTCCTAATTGGCTTTTAACATTTTTTAATACATCTTATTTTATATTTTCTGCACAATCAATGACTTTCCTCTGTTTGTGTATTATTAGACTATAAAATGCTTGTTCAACCATAATGATATCTCAATTGTTACGACTTTAGGTTGAAAAATATCAGTGAGTGAAAAATCAGGTGGTACAGTCGCAATTTTTGAAAAATTAGTGACTTTCCCCTCTTTATGTATTATTATACTATAAAATTCTTTTCTTGTCATGTTGATATCTAAATTATTACGACTTTAATTTAAAAAATACGAACAAATTGCCATCAGATTATTATGCTTTGAATTACAAAAGATTTTGTAAAACGTTTTTTTTGTGCATATCATCAAACCGCAAATGGAAATTAATGAAATTGAAAATAAAACAAATGCTGTGAAAATGCCATCACTAAAGAAGAAGAAAAAATACCAACAACACAATGGCGTAAAATAGGAAACGTGTTAGATTTCAATTAGTTTTTAAGATTGTACTGTCTCTCACACAACAACGATTTTTGCGCGCTGAGCAACACAAAAACCTAATTTATCAAATGTCGTAAGAGTAAATTGGGGTGGTGCTCATATCATTCCTAGAGAGCGAATACACTACATACTATACCATATACTATATATAGAAGAAAATTAAAAAATTACAAGCAGTTGTCTGGGAAACTCATCACGGTGAAGAGTGCAATAAATTTTACTGTGCGAGTGAAGTTCGAGCAAAGAAAAAAACAGGACAATACGAAATGTATTCCATCCCTGTTGCTAGCTACACTACACTACCATCGATAATGCCTGTTAATGAGTCGTAAGCGGCTTTACAACAAATAATTTGCTACTTTTGCGCGACGAATCGATTTGCCCGCCGCGTCGTTTTATTATATTTATCTTGCACATTTGTAATTATCACACGTATAAATGATTTGATTAGTGTAGTGCTGCCATTGGGAAACGGTGCTGCAAAACAGACGACGACGGCATTCCATTCGGTGCGCGACACATGCAATTATTACGTATTATATTAGATTATTTCATTTCATTAATTAATTAACATGAACTGCTTATTGAAATTTAATTGCATTTTAATCAAAGCGGATTCGAATAGATTTATTTTTAATCACAACAATTATAACTTTTATGTATGGTGCGGTGCGCTATGCTTGAAAAGCAGCGCCCAATCGATAAAATGATTAGCCTCGAAATATAAACGCAAACAATATTATTAGGTTAGGTATGCATCATTTAATATTTTTCGCCTTTTCCGAATATGCTAATTGAAAGTATTGATTAAAAATACGTATAATGCACAAACAAATCGTTGTATCTGTGGTGTAGTGGCATGATGCCGTTCGGTGCAAATGCAAACAGTAAACAAAAAGAGGCTTCTTAATTGCAAGCTAAACGAGGAATGTTTGTAAAGTAAGATATAATTTCATCATAATATTAATTTATCAAAGTTTGCATTGGCTAATTCAAAATCAATATAAAAAGTAGATTTCATGAGTAAAAGTTCTTATGTCACATATATTCCTCAACCTAATAATCTTATTCCTTTTTTACTTTTATTGTTCACGGTACTATTTATATATTTTTATTTTCCTATAAACAGTGCTAAAAATAATAATTTATACAAAAAATTTTCTTGTTACAGTACACCTCTCGTACTACAATATATTTCAGCGTTTTACTAACATAATTTTTATTATTTTACTTTACTTAAAGAACACCCTTTGTAGACTAAAACTATTGATATATTTGAACGCTGTACCAACACAATTTCGCATAATGATAATATCTACCTACGTAATTTAATCTAAAATGCAGGTACATTTATAAACATTCGCTTTTTAGATCTTCTAAAATTTAATTTATCAAGTCTTGAAGCAAAATGTGTAGGTTGAAATAATATTACTACCATGCGCATAATGTACAAAAAAACTTTATATTATTTGTATACTTTTATTCAATTTGATTCTATTTCGAGCAAAAATCAACAATCGAAAACAAATTTTATTAGATCTATATATACATATATTATTGCGTATGTATATATAAATACGCATTAAAATTTATAGCATGGTTGTGAAACCAATCAGCGCCGATTAATTATTTAAAATTGTTAAAATTTATGTAACTGGAGCGAATATATTCAAATTGTTTATTTATTTATTGCGCAAAAGTATTGTTTGCTGTATAATTGATGCGATAAGTAACACTGATGGTCCTTAATTAAATAAAATACAGACGGGGGAGAAGAGGAAGCAAAATGGAAATAAATTTAAAACTTTTTAGAAGTGCAATAAATGTGTATTATCATTGGAAATACGTGAGTTTTTCGACTTTTTTCTTTGATTAGTCTTTGATTTTGGCACTTTCCATCAAAATGTTTAAAGATTTTCATTAAAATTATTTGAAAAAACGAGAAAAACGCAGTTCTTTTCTATTTTTTACTAAGTTAGATGAAAGTAGCTAAACAACTTGATGGAAAATGTTAAAGAACAATTTCCACGCAAAGAAAAATCTATCAAAATTTTTTGGTCTAAGTAAACTTTTCGGACCTCCCACGTAATAAGCGATACAATATTTATTGTTTTGGTTTGTTATTTAATTAATAATGAAAAGCTTATTTAGGTACATCGTTTGCAGTATATGTAAAGCATATTCAAATGTTTCAATTTTGAAATAAAATTTGTTTGCATTGCAAATATAGCACACAATGAAAATGCAGTAATAAACGAAGGTGCGAATATGTGGTTGGAATATAAGTGAATTGATTTTCAATAGTTATGTGTGCTGCGGTTTTTTTTTCTCTCGCCGATCGTCGGGAAGAGTGAGCGAGCGAGAGAGCGCGCACTAAATATAGATGAAAAGTGCACAGGGTAATATTTATCTTCAATAAAGGAAGCGTTTGTAAAACTCATTCAGCGCGGTATAAAACTAGATAAACACACTTGAAATATTTATTGAATCATAATAGGCGATGGTAGATTTTTAACGGTAGTGGTGATGGCGACAGAAGTTTTTTGGGTGGTATCATTTAAATATTTTATTTGCAACTGTAATTTCTAAGAGTACATATAGTTTATTAATATTTAATATTTTTTTACACTGTTCTGCCATTATTTTTGCAGTTTTTGTCATTTTTTACAACTGTTTGAGAGTTTTTTAGGATACGTAACTTGTCTCTTGCTTTAAATTTAAAGAATTTCAACATTTTTTATAACAAAAATGAGGTTGGGAGCATCAAAAATTTAGAAAACGCCAAAAATAAGACATCAAGTAGTGTTTGCTTTTTTTTGCAATAGTTTGCAATAGTTTTGAAATTTAAATAAAACATAAATAAATTGTACTGCTTTAGTATGTATTTTTCAGAAAATTACAATCATATATAGAATTTGGTGGTAAAACCCCTTAAAATCTTAAATTTCAGAAGATTTTAGTATTTTTAACCTACACTACAAATTATCGTCTTTTTTATAATTTTATAAATTTTAAATTATTCAAATTACTATGTGTTACTGAAAACAATACAAAAATATAAAGTAATGATTGTCAGAGAATATTAATGCGTTTTGTTGAGTTTATTAAAGCGGGCGTTTATTTATTAATTTTTGCGCGCGAGTGAATTTCCACAAAATATATATAGGTAGGTAGGTGTATATTGGCCAGTTTAGAAATGTGTTTGGGTTTCACGTTCTCTATATGTTTGCTGTCTGCACATTCTATTTGATAGAACAGGTTGAATTAGGTCTGGGGAAATTATTGCTACATTCCACGAACTTTTACGTGTTTCCCTTTTACCATTTACGGTTGTTCTTTCAGCGAAAGAAAAAAATACACACACTTTCTTTATACGATGTACGGCGAAGCATAGAGAGAAGAGAGAGCGGCGGCGAGCGCTTATTACAAAACTCAATTATGATGTTGAGAAATAAACCACCAGGAAAATTCTTTTACAAAATCATCAAGCAAGAAAAGTATTATGCATTCATCTTCTTTAACAATTTTCCACAACATTAATGCGATCTCAATCATAATTTTATTATAATATAAGTACCTATATATGTATTCATGTATTTTTTTAACCACGTACGTTTTTATTCGAAAATTTAATGTTAGACAATTGTAACATGTATAAGATAAAGAATCCTATAACACGCATTTCAGTCGAGTTACTTTGAGAAATAATCTTATCGCGCTAAAACGACAGATCCAATCAATCTTACTTAAGATAAAAAAAAGAGGGATACATCTCTATCTCTAAACCTAGATATATGTTTACGATTTACTAACTTTCATACGTGTGTGCCTTGAAGCACAAAAATCTTTTTTTTTTTGTTTCACGATGCTGCTGCTGCTGCTTGTGCTATACTGCTGCTGGTGCTTGCTTTTTGTTTCAGCGATTTATTGCTAACTCGCTGGCAAAAATTGGAAATTAATATCATTCGCTGCAGGCTTTTAGCGTTTTTTTTCTTCTATATACATCCCTTGAACGATAAATATTTAGTGTGGGAATACGTTCGATTTTGCGCTTAATTGTTTTAAAAATTTTACAACTAAATGCTTTGCTGAGCTGCTTTTGATGTGTGCGATGTTGGTGAAATGCAAATGAAAAATTTCTACATTAGTTTGTTTTTTTAATTCTCTCATGTAATCGCCATCAAGGGAATGCGAGAAAAAGTCACTTTAGCGGCTTTTTTATTAGCCTAAATTAGGGTCCCCCTTATATGCCTAATATATTTGCGTAAACAAAGCGTGTGGGGCATCGAAATTGTACATTGCTAGAATTTGCACGGACATTAACTGTAATAATAGGTGTGGGTAATGTACGCCACCCCCTTCGGGCTTCACTACGGCTAGATGGCTGGCTGGATGGGAGACAGCATGAGCGATCGTAGTAGATAGTGGTTCATCACTCGAAAACATAGTGGGTCAGCGCATTTAGAGCTAGTTGGAGGAGAATCTTCTTGTGTGTGTGTGTCGGTTGGTAGTAGTATGTATCTCTAGAATTACATGCGCTCGCCTCAATCTTTTATTACAACAAGTGAAAGCAGCACCAAATGCTTCTCTCCTTTAGACAATTCTATTTTCGCAACGACTGCAGCGTACATATTATTTCGCTCACGCTAAAATAGAAAATTTATGTTGTGTTGTTGCACCATCAAAGTGTTTATATAATAAATTAACAAAAATTGGTCAAAATCTTATTATTTCTAAATATTTTAGGAATAATTTAGTACACAAAGCGTTCATTAGTGTTAAAAATACTTAAAATTGTATAAAATTATACAAAATTTACAAAAAATGATTAAAAAATGATCAGTTTAGCAATAATTTAGTACACAAAGCGTTTATTAGTGTTAAAAAATATTTAAAATTGTATAAAATTATGGAAAATTTAAGTTAAAAATGTTTTTGTTAAAAAAGCTAAATTAATTAGGTACTTCTGCTTTATAATTTTAATTTTTTTCTGATTTTTATTTCTAAATTCATATGAATCTGAGTTTAAATTGAATATTTTTGCGTAAAATCTATATTTTTAATCAGATTTGGCTTGCGTTTTTTTGCCCAAATTTCATAAGTTGAATTTTATACTTGTTCGTGTTTAGTTTACATTTAATTTATCACTAAGTGTAGGTGTATCTAGCCACTATTACATCATTGCGAAATGCGCGCGCTCTCATAGTCGAAAAGTCGAGCATTTTTTGCTGATGGAATGTTTGCTTGTCCGTACGTTTGTCAGAATGCTAAGCTGCCAGGAATGCGCTAGGCAGCTACAATAGATGAACGTACGTACGTACATACTATATATGTACTATAGATATAAAGCAATGAAATTTACTTCACTCATTTTATTTTCACTATTTTTATTTCAGCTTAAAATTGTTCAATAATTCAAAAAACTTCAATCAAGTTTTCGCAGCAGCAGGAAAAAGCTGCTGCGGCGCGCGTGTTTGTTTAACAACTTTAACCTATTTATGTAAATTTTAAGTAACAACATTCAATATTTCAATTTACTATTATTTAAATTTGTTTGCGCATTAAATTTCCTTCATATATAAAATAATAATACCTATTATAATAGTATAAGAAAAAAAAACATAATAAGATTAATAATATAAAAGGTAGAAAAGTTTATAAGTAAGAAGTAGTTAAACTAAAACGATTTTAGAGAATTTGTTCTTTTATTAAATTTGCTTTTACTTAAAAGCTTAGAACTAAGTTTTTTTCTTTCTTTGCTTATATAATAAAGAATTTGCTTTAGGGATATTTCATATGTGTGGCACTTTAATGGACCCAATAATTAAAAAAAAAAAATTAGCAATATAAATTAATGTAAAATCAAAGTTGTAAATTTTATGGCTTCTTTTTTAGCCAAAAATAATTAATTTCTATTTTTACTTACAAAATATAGATTTTACTTGGAAAAAATCCAATATGTGGCCTGAAACACCTCATATGATTACCTATACATATAAAATTGTCACATCAATTTAATAAATATTGGCAGCAAAAAATATTTAACTTGTCTAAATAATGTATATAGTAGATAAACGCGGTTGGTTATTAATTAAATGTAAACTAAACACGAACAAGTACATATAAAGTTGATATGATTATATACATATATGGAGTTGTCACATCAATTTAAATATTCCGTTTCGGTATTGACGTTGTGACGCGTGGCATGATTTATGCAACAGCTAAACACCATACCGACTTTTTAAATTGAACTACACTACATAATTAGACAGTCAATGACTATCTACCTATATACTAGTATATATTAAGTTGGAATTTTTACGAGTTTATGTTTAACATATGATTTACATAACACAAAGTGACATATAATGTTCGTAATGTTCGCCTGCCGTACATCGAACGTGCATTACAAGCTATAATCTACGTCAATGACACTGTGCTGGGTGGTTTTTT
>JARJDW010017724.1:0-17281 GCA_030264715.1 Adinopsis sp. GC000173 | reverse complement strand
TTTTAACAATTTTCATCTTGAGAAAAGATATATAAAAATGTAACTGAACAGACGGTCGATTCCACAAGCAAAAAAGTTACTATTTTTGGAGGCAATCTGCCATTCCTGGATAGTTGTTTCTGGGTCGAAATGTCGACGTAATTGGAAAATTATAAATTGTTTTTGTCTCACATAGATGCCGGGTTTACACACTTTTTATTATAAACAAATGTACCAAATGTTCAGTGTCTAGACTAGGCGCCTCTTTTGTCGCGTTTGTTTAAAGATATCCCGTCGAAAATATGTCGTTAGGTTTTTCTCAATCCTTCGGCCCTGAGAATTTCCGATCTGTACAAGAATTGCTTGCATCCTCCACCATCCTTTATCCCATCAATTTCCAAAGTCTTCCTCCCACCTAACGACATATTCGTAAGACGGGTGCGGTCCAGAAATTAGAGACAAACACAGGTTGCTCACTAAACCACGACTTATCGCCGCGAATAAAGTGTATTAGTTTAAAAATCTTGTGTATCTTTACGAATCGTCTAGGGCGTTGCACCTAGGCGAGTGAACAAAAACATAAATAATTGATTTTCATGTCCTTACCGCTCCGCAGTTCAATAAGAATACTTTAAAATGAAAGAAAGAAAATAATATTTGTTATTAATGTATTTTGATGTATATAGATCCGAGTGCCAAATACGCGAGCATATAATCAGCGGCACTCCGGAGCACAACGGCAGCGAGATGCTTTCCACGTTTAGCACAATGAATAGCGGCGATACGTTTCCGCTCAGCCTGAGCACGAACACGACGTTCACCTCTTTCTACGGCAGCCACAACATATTGAATTCAAACGCATAAATCGTGTCTTTATATGGTTTCAGCTTTTCAGTTATATACCATTCCTTGTTGTTTATATGGCGTATTTAGATGTATAGTTTATAAACGAAAATATGTATTTTCTATGAGTAATTTTTTACGAATCGTTTTACACAAACTATTTTCTAAATTATATAGATTTTTAGATTGATTTCAATGTACATAAATCAATTACACGTTTAAACTATTTACCAAGATGAACAAGTATTGAATATTTAATGGGCCAACGAATATACTACTGTATTGTATTCGAATTCAAATCTCATACATTACATTATTGAAATGCCAAAGCAATACATTCATGATGCATTCATTTATAAAGAATCGGAGCGCTTCCAAAAGATTGGATGTTGTTTTCTGTTTTCTTTCTCTTCGCGTTGATCAACTGCCAAATTGAACTAAAAATGTATGAGTTCTGAATCAACGTTTTTTTAAGGATTCAATGTGTTTTTTATTACAAAAGAAACGAATAACGTTTGTAATCACCCCCCAAAAAAGAAACCCTCATCTTCTACATGATGCATAAATAAAATCGATCTGTATAATGAGAATATAAGTAAGAATTTATTTCTTTCTTTAGAGAATTATATAGTATATAAAAAAGATAAATGTTATTATCGATATTAAAAAGAAAAGAAACAGCTAATATTTCTTTTAACTCATAGTTATAAATCGAATGGGAAATGAATCACAAATGAGAACAAAACTCAAGATTTTCATTGAATAAATAAACTGGAAATACATTTTTTCTTTAATCAGCGATTTATAAATGGGAATGTGCGTTTTGTTATAACTCTTAATGAACTGCAACTATTGTAATTTGAGATCTAACTACATTAAGATTACTTCAAATCGTATTACATTAGTGTTTTTGGGGTTGGATTAAAGACGGCCCTCTATATGCGGGGGCGTTAACAATCTAAAAACTATTGAAAATGGAAATTGGATTAAGTGTGCAGTCGCTCGTTCTTGCTGAATTATATCATAATATGTACAGTATACATAATTATTTCTTGTATAATTAATTGAATTGGCTTCGATTTTGCAGCATTAAGTTTCTTCTCCACTATTTACAAGCTAACAATTAATAAATAAAGCTGCACGTAACCTGAACATAATATCGCACAATATTACGTAAACTAATTTACGTACAGATATTAATAATAAAAAAAAACAAATAATCATTAACAAAATAAAAAGATTGCAATAGAATTGCACAATGGTAAATGCAACAAAACAAAAATTGGCATACATTTATGTATAAAATATCACAAGTAAATAAATAATAATATCTCACCACATTCATAATAAATTGGCAGAAAAATATAAATGCTGCTTGATTAATTATTACGTTCATTTCATATTATCTTAGATTTTTTTTCATTAAAAATATAATTTCACTTACTAACTAAGCCTTACGCAGTAATTCGTGTGTTTTACAATTAACGCCTTTTATCTGAAATTTGTTTGTTCTTCGACCTAGTTATATGAATATCTTCCGCTTCCTTACAGTTGTAGTTTGTGTCGCGGCGACGCGTCAATGAATTACGATCCTCCATCTCCTAAATCACACAATTATTAATTAGTCGTTACATTAGATGAGTAATCAATACAGCATGTGTGGTGTATGTGTGTGCGTTAAAAAAGCAAAATAAAACAAATTAAGCATATGTATGTATGTATGTAAGTACCTTGGGTTTGGTAAGGAATTTGAAATCACCATTGACGGGAAGGTACCTTTGCAATAAACCTTCACAAAAAATGAAACAAAAGAAAAAATAAGAAGCAAAATAAAGCCAAATGAAATGATTATTATTCATATGTATGTATAGTAATAATGAGCGAGCACCGCATCACCAAAGCGTTTTACCTGGTTTTTTCGATTTAATTAGTTTTCGATCAATGGATGATGAATCGCTACCCTCCAATGCATCGCCCGAATCGGGCGTATTACCTGTTGAATGCACCGGCGATGATCCGTCGCTCAATAGAGTATCACCCGATTTCTGTTCGCCACTAACCATTGACCATGGACGCGGTTTCGGGGAAATCTCCGGTGGCACAGACTTGAACTTGAAATGCTTTACCGAATCGGAATCATCTAAAACATTGCATTTGTTAGTATGTCAACTAATAATGTAAATGTAGTATAAGCAATTTGCAGACCACATTTTTTGCCCTACCACGTGTTTTTGTTTATTGATATATAATAAACGAAGTAAAAAAAACTAAAGCACCAATACACCTATTTTGAGAAAAACCTCGAAAATGAACGGTATACAAGAACTGCAAAGTATCCTAAAAGTGGCCGTTTTTTGCATATTATAGTCGACAATGTTGGATCAATTTTCTTACTAACACATCAACTGTGGGTAAAGTATTGGGGGTGAACAACACGCATAAATACCTTTAGTTTCAGATCCCGACTTGGTCATTGACAAAGAAGTGGTAGAACTATCGTTGTTCTCAGCGTTCAAGCTCCCTTCGCTGCTTTCCTGCGACGCTAAACTATCACCAGTAAGACGTCGCGACAATGGCGATGACGTCTCAGCGAACGGCTTACGTCCCGCACCTGGTGAAAATTTCTCCAAGTTATCGCTGGAGCGAGAGCGCGGTGCCGGTGCCAGTAAGCCCTTCAACTGCGGAGAATTGCGAGACAGCTTCGGCGTTTTATGTCCATCGCTTAAATTCGGCGACAGATACTCGTGTGTCGGACTGCTGTCGTTCATCGCCGAATCGTCTAGTGTTGGTGTAACCGAGCCGGGGCGGAAGAACGAGTCAAGGCCCTCGTTGAGGTCGGGCGTGTCGACCCCCTCGCTGGGCCGAAGCATCGGGCGTGTCGGGGCGCGGGTTTTGGCACGACGTGGTCTACCCTTAACTAGATGCTGTA
This sequence comes from Adinopsis sp. GC000173, assembly GCA_030264715.1. Classification (NCBI taxonomy): domain Eukaryota; kingdom Metazoa; phylum Arthropoda; class Insecta; order Coleoptera; family Staphylinidae; genus Adinopsis; species Adinopsis sp. GC000173. The sequence continues at coordinate 13,530 of JARJDW010017724.1, read as the reverse complement.
ATTGGTGCGTGGCGTTTGGCAGTTCAGTGACGGAGTCATCCTCCTCCTTTGGCAAGGATGGCAGTAGGCTGGGTATGTCGTCGGCGGAGAGACCCTCAACGCTATCGACGACTGATTTTGGCCGTAACTTGCGTCCGTGAAGGCTCTTTCGCTTGATGGACAAATGTGGCGTGGCCTATTTACACACAATTTCATTATTCACATAATGTCCATCTTATACAAAACGAATAGCAAGCAATTTTCTAGCAAAATCCACACCAAATACTTACAAGATTCAAATATTCCAATTTCTGGCGTAAGCATGATTGTTAGTCAAAGCAAAAATTAGTTTTTTTGAAACAAAATGATTCGACGACTTACAAGAGGTGAGTGATCAGATTGATGGCTGCTGTCGGTGATTGAAATGTCGCTGGCGCCGTGCCGCGAACTATCCGAGCTGCTTAAACGTGACCGTCTTGGTGGCGAATCGATTTTGATTCCAGAATTATCACCGAGCAGCACCTTGTATCCTTTCATTAGCGTCTCAAACACCTCGTCCGTAATCTGCTCGGAAACATACGAAGCGATGATCAAATTCAGCTCTCTGAAAACAGACAATTATTAGTGACATTTTTGCGTTATTTGGAGTTGTTTAAGATCAAGAACTTTTAATTTTCAGTAAATAAATCACCATCAAATAAATCACAGTTAATTACACCATTCACGGGTTATCGTTATTCAAAGAAGAAAGGTAAACCAAAATTAAAGAATAATCAATTGGTAGCAGAGGTAACAAATTATTACACACCAATGCAGATAAACTTGTGTAATGCTGGAAATAAATATTGTTAAAAACATGATATCGATAAAGTGATGATAACCATTCCACGAAAAACATGTTTTCAACAATATTTTTAGTATTACACAAGTTTTTCTGTCATGGTGTAAAATAATCTGTTACGTAGGTATAAGTTTAATGCGGATTGCTTTTTATCTTTAATCTAAGTAATATTCCTTGAAGTTAATTTTTACTTTTAGTTTTTTTCTCTTCTTTGAATATCAATACCGTAATGAATGTTTGAATTAACTAAGCATAGTCTCCTACCCAAAACAACAAATTTGTTCCAAAAGTAAGAATATTTTTTTAAGCCCAGTTCAATAAGTGGTTAAAATGAATTTAAATTGTATCGTATCGCTACATACCCAAGTTTGTTCATAATATCCGTGCCAGCTTGATGCTTAATACAATTGGTAACAAACTCAAGCGGAATCTGTTTCTTGTTCTTGCAATCTCGCTTCACATCTTGAATAATGTGATTGTCATTCAACACGTACGGGCATAATTCCTTGCTGCTCTTCAACATCCGCTCGGTGATCGATTGCAAATACTCGTTAATACAGGTATGCACATCCATCGATACTTGTTGCAGCTTAACCTTCACAGGATGCACTTCGTCTTTCTGCTGTGCCACCTCCTGCAACATACCAAACAGCTTCTTGCAGCTTTCTGCATCCTGCATCACACCATTCACATGATTAATATCGTTATTTGTAGCCACCGAATCGGCGCCAGCGTTATGAATCACATCATTCGTTTGATTCACTAGCCGATCAACAGCATGCTGCTTGGAGCTGAGTAGGAAGCCGGGTTGTAACACGTGCAGCTTCTTCATGTTGTTCTTGCGCGGCGAAATATTACGGTTGAGCAGGTCCTGAATTTTGCGCATTATTGCATCGGCCCGATCTGCATTCGCTTTCATGCACGGTGTGATGTCGTAGATGGGGAAGGGCATGTGCGTGACGGTGCGATTGCTTTCCAGCGCGTACGCAATATCTGCATATCCTTGTAACGTGATGCTGTTGCGATCGTACACGATGCTTTTCAGTTTCGTGTTGATTTGGAGCGCCTTTGCGAGAAGACGTGCACCTGAATCGCCAATCATATTGCCGCTAATGTCGATCGTTTCGAGGCACTTGTTATTGCCCAGCGCACTAAAGAAGTTGTGTAGATCGGATTTTAGCCGGCAGTCGGGGATGTAAAGCGATTGGAGTAGGCAGTCCTCGTCTTGAATGATCTGCACCACCGAGTCCATTACGGTTGATATATGCTTCGCCTTCATGTTTGTCATATTGCGGCCCATGCTTAAATGCCTGAGCGATTTGTTCTTGCTTATGGCAACTACAACTTGAGCTAAATCCACGTCCATATCTAAAAACAGACAAACTCATACAATATTCATAGAAACAAAATCGATTTTCGCTTACTATTTTCGGAGATATCGAGACTAGAAATACAACGAACACCGTGAATACATGATTCGATAACATGAGCACCTTGTCCACCCAAAGAGTTGTTGCTCAAGTCCAATGTGATCTCTTTCGTGAATTCATTGCACGCCAAACCAAGCAGCAAATTTCTGTACAAGCAAAAAACAAAACGTTGTTGTGTTAGTCACACACATTAAAAAAACTCGTTACGCTAGACGCGCTTACTTTAATGCCTCCTGCGGCAGCTTGCAGTGCGACATGTTCAAGTATTTTAGGTTAAGCGTTGTGCTGAAAAATTGTTTGAAGGCTATCGGCGCCTCCTTACTCTTCTTACTACTAAACGGATTTTTCGATACGTTTAAATGTACTAAATTTGTCGTACAGCCTTTCACCAAAGCACCAAATAGCTGAAAAACACAAAGAAATTATATTTATACAAACAATATAATTTGCTCATTTCTTAAATAAATAATATTGACACACTATTGCTTGACAATTCTAATTAGCGTATTTAGAGCTAAATATATACCATAAAAAAGAGAACTTTTTGCAATATTTTGTTTGTTATTCAATGAAGTTCCGGGACTAGTTAATAAATGTGATAATATTTTCATGGCATAAAGCTCTTAAAAATATGCACACTCATGTACGCTCTTGTACTTCCAGGCCGTTTGCATAATTTTACCTATCAGGCTTTTTCATTTCGACTTGTAAAACAGAATATTTATAACGTTTTTAAATTGATGCTTCGACATAGTGCAATTGTTCCATCGAGAGTGCACTGAGTACAAAAAAGTAGTGTTGATAAAGTAAATCGATAGTCTTTAACTTAAAAACATATTTTCAGATTTAATAAGTTGTATATCAGAGTATCTTTTGGAACTTTATTGTAAAAAAAGTATAAAAGAAGTGGCAGAGTGGTCACATTTAATGCTTTGTAGTTTCAAATATCTATTCAAATTCCTAGTATACTTACATTTTCCAAAATAATATCAGTGGCAGAAATGTCCAAGTAGCTCAGCGCATTCGGATGCGATAAAAACGTGTGCAAGTGCTGTAAAATAATCCATTAATAATTATAACTATTTTATATGACTGAATTTGTATATACATTAATATCATCCTTCAAATTATTTCCGCTAACGTTTAGGTAGGTCAAGGTATTGTACAAGCTCGCCTTTGTATTGAACAAATTAGACAGTTGATTAACACCTTTTGCTGTGAGACCGCAATGCGCCAAATTCAAGTGCATCAGGCCTTTGTTCATTTCGATGATACAGCCGGCGAGATTGATCGCTCCTTTATCCTCAATCATATTGTTTGACAGGTCAATTGAATGTAGCGGAATGATGCGATTCATCTTAATCATGCTCGTCAGCTTGTTGACGAAATCGTACTTCAAGCCGAGATTGTCCAGGTAGAGTTCCTCCAAGCTAAGCGAACGCTTCAGCACGTTCAGGATTTTCTCCATGACGTCATGCGAAAGCTTCACGTGATTTACACGCAACCGTGTGAACCACGTGTTGTACTCCAATGCGCTTATGATTGGAATTAAATCTCTGTGGATCAAGAAAGCAATCAGCGTAGATATGTCCTAGATAGCAAAGAAAAAAATAGCATTACTTTTGATCCAAGTGGTCAAAGTCTTTAAGGCATAGCTCTCGCGTATTCAACGAAACGTAGATGTTGTCCACATCCCAAGCGACCTCCTCCCTATATGGCATATTATGGTAATCACACATGCACGCATACTGGGTGGAAAAACCGCCGCACGGTCCCACCTCGCGCACATTACTTCCCACAGCCTCGATGTCACGCAACACTTGCAAACGCGAAACCGGTATCACCTCGATCTAAAATCCAAAGTGCATCATAATGAATTGGCAAAATAAGCCAATTTGACATGTGTACCTTCTTGATGATGTAGTGTAAGGATACAGTTGGAAAGATATTACGTATGGCTGTGGCAAGCGCTGATATCATGCTATCAACCTCTTGACTAGATGTGGAATCATCACCGGTTAGAAATGAATAAGGCTTCTCGTTGAACGTTATACACAGCTGATTGCCACGTTTGCTCTCCAACGATTGTATTTCCAGGTAGTGAAAATGGCAATCAATCTTATTGGGAAGTAAAGAAATTAGAATTTTATATTTATTGTATTTTAATTTAAGACTGGGGTAAAGTTGCAGTTTGATTAATTGATTGTAGCTTGAACTGCATCATATTCAGAATATTTATACCAAAATAAGTAATCTAATTATCATATACGAATGTGGGGTCTTTAATCTATAATTTGTTATTCCCAAGATTTAAAAAATACTTTCGGTAGTAAGTACAACACTCTGTTAATTGAAATATCAAAAAAATGAAAAGGTTTAATAATATAGAATATTAATGTAGATATATTCTTACTATTTTAAATTTGTAAATTGTTAATATTTCGTGTTTGCATACAATGTTTATAAATTTAAATTGATTTAGAATAACATTTTGATCTATTCCAGAAGAGAATGCGGTTTGTATGAACACAATATCTTTAAAACTACGAGCGTGGTGTACGATGCAAATTTTTAACAACTTTGCCTCATCCTTACTTATTAATAATATATTTCATTTAAAAAATATATAAGGGGAAATAAAAGGTAATTTTGTTGCGGTCCGCCTAATGGACGCAAGAATTTTGTTATCCTTAGTTACTATTCTATATGTTCTATAGATAAATATAACATATTGTTAAACCAAGAAAGTATTACAGGTATTTTAGTACATATAATTTAAATACATAGACTGAGGTGCTGGATGTTTGTAACCCCATAAGTAATGCGACATTCCTATTACTCATTCTAGTTAGAAGCAATCAGAAGTACTGGAGATAAAGTACTAGTACTCTAATACTAAATTTATCATATCGGCATTCTTTACGCATTATTTGAGGAATGTATTTATTATGCTTTTTGAATTCACTAACCGCAATAACTGCAATAGAAATTTCTAAATACTCATACTGAATTTGAAATAACATAACAAGTGTAAGCCAGTGCCTAGCACGGAATCAAAAATTGTCATGACTCGATGATTAATATACCGATTACAAATCTAAGAACGGCGGTTGTTGGGCATTCTTTAAAATGATTATAAGCAAATCTATCGCATTTCAAAAACTCTAAACAGAAAATGAAGCCTTAAGAACCATAAACAAGAACTGAAAAAGTTATATTTCGTATAAAAACGCTAATTAAACTTATCATTTCAAAGGCAAAGTTGACACTTCATATCGTTTGTTGGTTCTTCGTCAAGGACGAAATAAAAAATTGTTATAACTCGATAATTAATACATCGTTTACAAATCTAAGAATGGCGAATGTCAAACATTATTTAAAATTATTATAAGCAAATCTCTCGCACTTCAATAGCTCTAAACAGAAAATGAAGCATTAAGAACCCTAAACAAGAACTGAAAAAACTTCAATTCGTATAAAAACGCTAATTAAACTTATTATTTCAAAGGCAAAGTTAACACTCCGTATCGATTGTTTGTTTTCTCGCAACGTCTCAAATAAACTTTTAAAATTGAAAACTTGAACATATTTAAGAACGTTAGATACTTTATGGTTTGCAATTTGTAAAATTTTGACACATCAATTATTCATCTTCCACGAAACGTGAACTAAAAAATGATAAAGAATTGCAAAACCTCAAACTTCCTTCAACTTTATGCTAAATATGATATCATTTTTTGTTTTGAGATTCCCACAATTTACAATTTTAATAATGCCATTTGCAATTCTGCGAAGCCGTAAAATATCGCTGTTGTAATTCAAATATTTTCTTATAAAAAAATCAATCCGTGGATAGACTTACTCTTGTTGGCACTTTTGCAGTGAGCAAAAGTATCCGGCATGGCGAAAATACCTACAAAATTAAAGACAACATTGCATAAATATATATGTTACATTTATTTAAAAATTAAATTAATATTTAAAATGCTTCGTCTTTTATGTACAAAAAAGTATTTACAATTAAATTAAATTGAACTAAATTATTCATCATTTAGTTTGCTAAAGTCCTCATATTGTATACCGCTAACTTTACGACCTTGCAACAATCCCTTGGCAATTTCTAAATCCGCACAAAACTTTTTCTCATCGATAGAGAGCAGTCTAGCAATTTCATCGCGATATGCACCATTTACAATTTTAACTAATTTACCAATCGCTGGTATAACCGTCTCTAAATGTTCCTGATCTAGTTTAAGTTTCTTCTTGCTTTCAAACAATTTAACAATTGCCGTGTATTTATCTTTTACTTCGCGCACGACGCCTTTCGCTTTATAAAATTCATCGCCTAGTGATCGTGTAACGACTTTCACGACTATATCCTCCGCAATCCAGTAGTCTTTACGATTTTGTTTCTCCTTTTTGGCTTCCTCCGCCTCCATCAGCTCATCCATCGCTGTACGCTTACGATCGAAATCTTTAGGTTTAGGTTTTTTAAACACATCGCCTTTTTCATCTTTAATCAGCTTATTCAACGGCTGCGTGCTCGCAACGATTTGCTTTGCCTTCGACATTCCAATCTTCAAATCCAGCTTAATCTTCTCCTCTTCATCGTCCCTATGCAGTTCGCCATAGTTCGGTTCCTCATACTTTTCACCACGCTCTTGCGACAGCTTCACCTGCCTCTCAATAAACTCTGCCGTCTTTTCATCATCGTCCTTCTCCATCCGAATCTTCTTATTCTTGCGCTCTTCCCGCGCAATCGTATCCGCATCCTTTTCTATGTACGTGATGTACCATCCACGCTCTGTCTCTTCGATGATACATTTCTGCGTCTTTCCGAGCCAGCGTACAAAGCCGCTTAGTGTGACCCAGCGTGTCGAGTTCATGTGAACGTGATTGCGATCAGCAATGTATTCCTGATAGACCCTGTTGGCAAGTACGCGCTTCGAACCGAATTGACGACGCAATATCATAAGAAATTCCTTCGCCAGCTCATAGGAAAAGTCATCCATGTACTTCTTCGAATTGTCAGCGAAGAGAAGCAATTGGCGTTGATGTGATTCCGACATCGTGTGGCATTTGAAACCATTCTCATCGCGACATTGTTTCTGGCACATCTGACAATACCATCGCAGCTTTTGCAATCCTTTCGCCTTCATCTTGTTGGCGATGTACTTCGGCGTACCGACTTCCGCACGCGGCATTTTGATTAGTTTTTATTTATTGAATAAAAACACAATAATAACAAAATTGTTGCAACTTCGAGTGTAAACGACAATGGCGGATTGAGTTGCCTTGATTTGAAGCACTGCCAACGTAAAACTCCAAAGGTGCATTTAACCTACTTAGACCTACGTTTATGCAAAATTAGGCCAATCGTGTTTATAAACAATTTTATTTAAATTTAAAAATTTAAACAATAAACATAATTAATTAACTAATTACGAATTATTTAAACCTTATCGTGGTATTGCATTTGATTATTTGCAATAGAGATAAGATTTTATCAAAATAATTCCATATTACGTTCAATAAGTGAGTGAATAAATTGAAATTAAACGCATTACATGCAATATTGTAGATATCTATTAGTCATACGAGTAATTTGTTTGCATAAAATTAATGATTCAAGCAAATTACGATACGTACGATAATAGTTAATAATTACTTTAAAGAAATTGATATATGAAGGTCGTTTTTATTAAACTCGATATATGCATGTAAGTAGATGTATGTCTATTAAATAATTTGAAGCATTTTAAATATGAAATGAGAAAGTCGTGTAAATTCAAGTACGGAAAAATCCCAATGTGAGTCATAATGTGCGACCAGAGATAATTTGTATTTGATTCGCGTAATAAGTAAACATTACACACATACCAATACACGATTTTCAGTCTTGTCTCCCTTCGTTTCCAATCTGACGACATTTTTGAAGAGGATTTTCACTTGTTTTCCCAGTAACGTTTTAACACTCTCTGAAAACGAACATTTTCATTTATGATTAAGCGAATTAATTTCGGAGATTCGTAGAATTCGGCACTCCCCTTTCACACTTGACGATTTGTAAACAAATCGAGATTTTTTCAATTTCGATGCCGGTTCTACACTTACCATTTAAATCTTTTGTTAACTGCGATCGTGTCGACATAATTAGACTTAAATTAAAACACTTTAATTGAATAGTTACTAATTTAATTGGTTTTTTACTACTGCCCCATTATTTTGTGTTTTTTAATTGAGCGATTGCATAGGAAACAAAAAATTCAGCTGTCAACAACCACTGACATTCCTTCTGTCATTTTCATCTGTCAATAAATACACAAGGTCATTTATTAAATCGATCGTATTCTTTACAAACTATATTTAATTTATAAATTTAATTGTTATCATATAATTTGAAATAGACTTTTCAGGTTATTATTTAAAATAAACAAACATTTCCCAAACAAAATCAATAGACACTTATGTAGGACATCTAGCGGTAAAGGGTTGAAATAAAATAAAATACAGAAAAAAAGTTAAATCAAATAAAATAATCTTATCTGGAAGTACTTCTTGATCGTGATCTTGACGGACTGTGCGACGGCGATCGACTGCGTGAACGAGATCTGCTATTCGACTTGCTACGCGATCGCGACTTGGAACGACTGGGCGATTTGCTAGCAGAACGACTTCGCGATCGCGATCGACTCGGAGATTTACTAGGTGAGCGGCTTCTTGATCGACTCGGTGATTTGCTGTGCGATCGACTTCGCGACCGGCTCGGTGACTTTGAGTGCGACTTCGATCTGCTTCTAGATTTCGATTTAGAACGTGACTTTGATCGACTTCGCGATTTTGAATGGGATTTGGATCTTGATTTGGATCTGCTTCTAGATCGAGAGCGCGAGCCGGATTTGCTGCGCGATCGACTTCGACTAGCGGAGCGTGAACGTGAACGTGACTTGCTGCGACTACCCGACTTGGAACGACTGCGCGATTTTGATCGGCTGCGAGATTTGGAACGGCTTCGTGACTTTGATCTACTCTTCGAGCGACTTCGCGATCGAGAACGACTGCTGGAGCCGGATGAGATGCGACGGCGTTTCTTCTTCACCAAATCGCCAGATTGGCTTCCCTCACTTTCATCACCGCTTGCAATCTTCAACCGTCCATCATCGCTGTCATCCTCACTGGTCGAAATCGTCGCCTTCGAAACAATGCGACTTTTCTGCTTAGCGCTAAGTCCCTCCGCCGCTTGCTTAGCCGCCTTCTTAGCATCTTTGCTGCTGCGTTTCTTCTTATTCCTTGGCTGCTTATCGCCGCTGTCTGAATCAGATTTATCCTTGCGTTTACGTCCGCCTTTTGTTTTACGATCGCCACTGCGCTTTCTGCGTTTGCCCTTTTCCTTCGGTTCGCCGCCTGTGGTTTCAGGCTCGCTACCTGAATCGCTGATGTACTGATCGCGTCGACTGCGACCCTTGCCCTTCGATGGCTTTTCGTTGGGCATTTCGTTGAAAACAAGCGCGTTCTTCGTCTTCTCTTTGTACTCTTGCCGCTTTTGCTGCATCTGCACCTCGGCAAGTTTGCGCTCCTCTTCGAGCTTTTTCTGCTCCTCGAGTTGCTTCTGTTTGATGGCAATACGCTCCTCTGCCTGCTTCTTACGCAACTGCCGCTCCTCCTCGTCGACGCGCCTTGCACGAGCAACGTGATACTGTGCCTGCGACAACAAATCCTGACACTGCTTCGCCTCCAGTTCCGCCATGGTGATATCATAACGCACCATGCTTCTGTCCAGTCCAGATAAGTATTGGAAGTATTTGAGAGATAAACCGAGCTCGTGCACGGCTTGCAACACAGTGGTGAGTGTCGATTTTTCATCCTTCAATATTTGCATCGCTAGCCGTTGCAAAACTAGCGCAACATTGTACAGCAAAACGGTGTCCTGTGGTGCGACTCTTCGCGCGCGCAATAATACCATTTTCGCTTCTTTGAGCAGGTTACCCTTGAAGTAGGCGCGCGCTAGATACTGCATCACTTCAACGTTGTGATATTTGAAGAATTTTCGTAGACAATTTTCGTACTGCAACATAAATTGTAAGGGTATATGAGTTGAGTACATAAAATAATATCTTAAAAACTATAAATGATAGTAACAAACGAAATACATTTAAAACCTCACAATGATTTATTTCAATAGCGAATTTTTTATGCAAATGACTATTATTCCGCTATTGCTCTGATAAATCAATTATAACGACTTTTTAAGGTTTACTTTGACAAAAAATGTTTTAACGGGTATTTGTTGAAAGTAATGATTAGAATTTGAAAGGGATTAAAAACTTCAAGAATTTCGACGATTTTGGCATTTCATTCCTGGTAAGAACCTCAAGATATCAAAGCTCAAATAAAATATAAAACAAGCTACTTATGCATTATGTTTTAAACTTAAAACATTGAAAGGAAAAGAATTACCATTTGTATAGCACTAATGTACTGCTTCTGTTCAACGTAGATATGCGCGATGTTAAGCCACACATCGCAAAAGTCGGCGGTGGCTTCGCGCACCTGCGCGAAAATATCACGCGCCTCATTAATCGCACCCTTATGTGCTAACACGGCGCCGATTCCATTAGCCGCCCATATATTCTTCGGATCAATCTTCAATACTTGCTTATAGATGGACAACGCACGCTCCTGATGCCGCTTCTCGCGATCTTTTTCTTTGGTCGGTTGGTGAAGCGTTTGGAGCCAGACATTGGCGAGAGCAATCAGCGAGTATGAATCTTGCGACGTAGCCGCATTCTAAAAAATATTAAATCATTAAAAGTAATTAATGACGTTGATGATAAAGAGGAATTACTTTAAGGATGCGTTCGAACTTTTTCTGACCGGGTCCCCATTCGCTCTTCGCCAGATGGAGATTGCCGAGCAATGACCATACGTCTGGATGTTCGTTGTTGATTTTCAGCGCCTCTTTGAACATATCGGACGCTTCGTAAATTTGGCCCTTGTCACGCGACATGCATCCGACGCGCAGATAGCAATCGATGTAATTCGGATGTTCCTTGATGATATCCTTGTACAATTTATCGGATTTGTCAAATAAGCATAGTGCTTCATACAAACGTGCCAGATTGTAGGTCGTCGTCACCGAGATGGAGTTGTAATATTGTGGATCGTGTTCCGCTTCTGTTTTGGCGCGCGCTAACGCCTCTTGCAGATTCTTCTTCGCCTCCTCCAAGTTACCCAACCTGCAAGTAATCATTCATTTAAAACGAGTCATTAAAAAATGTACAAAATGGAGCATCTGCGTATTTATGCAAAGATTATTTCTCCATTTCAATTTTGATTTTGAAAATTACCATTGTGGGAGTACAAAGGCAGTCGTCACCTTCGTGTGAAATCAACTTAAAGTTATATTCATTAGACATACCGATAATGCAAAGCGCCAACGTTGTTGAGAATCTCGGTAGGAATTTCAGCCTGCACATCCTTTTTGAGGATTTTGATAGCGGTGCCATATGCGTTCAGCGATCCCTGCAGATCGGATTGCTCGAGAATTTGCGCGAGCTCAATCCACGCCTCGATGTCGTCGGGAAATTGCTCGGTGACCTTTTTCAGATGATTCTTGGCGATGTCGCGCTTTGATTGCGACGTTGAATTCGCGTACAGCGAGCCGAGAATCTTCATCGTTTCGTAATTGCCTGGCTGGGCTTTCAACACTTTTTCAAAGCATTGTGCTGCCTAAAACAATTTGTATACAACATAAACACCACTACAAACCAATATAATTCATATACAATTAATTTGTCACATTAGATACTATTATTTCTATGAAACGTGCCCCAATGAGCGATAAAAATATATTTTTTGCATCGGGACGCTGCATACTCTGAAGAAGACAGTGTGACCAAGTGCTAACAGCATCTTATATGAAATTTACAAAATAACATTTTTAAAGTATTATCTGAATTAACATTTTCCAGAAAATCCAAAGAATCTTTATAGACATATTGATTTAAACACTGGCACCAAGGTGGAAAGGAGCTTGACAATAATTGAGAGTATTTTACATTAATTGTATTGCTAAATATTAAATAGTCGCTGGGTATGTTGGTTATGGGTACTTACATATGAAGAAAATAATAGAGACTGAAATAATATAATTTTATTCTATATGACAAAACAAATTAAGAGATTTTTTGCCACACTTTCCTAAATAGTATTTAATTTTGTTGCCAAATATTGGAAACTCTATACGGCTTAGTTAAAATGATAATTTTCATTGGAATCAGATACTAATAGACATGATGGTCTTTCCTTTTTAATTTCATATTGTGCGAAAAGATAAAATATTTTAGAATAATAATTAACAAAGATCGTTTTTCTGCCTGCAAAGTGTAATTTTCTTGACTTAGAGTTTGTTAAAATGAACTTTCAGAAATGTGTGTCATTATGCCTGAGTGTAGCCTATCCAAAATATAGCCAACTCTAATGCAACATTCCTCTACCCTCAAGTTAATTCAGTTAATACTAAACACTTTTTTAGTTTACAAAAATTATTAGATAGTTTTATTTGTTAGTTTGTTAGTGAATTTAGAGTCCTTCACCGACTGCTGGCCGAGCCGGCCTTTTTTACGATAAACTATTTCAATCTCGGGTCGCGCCAAAGTAATATTAATGTAAAGACGAAAAGTTATATGTTTAACTTAAATTGTTTTTCTAAATAAACATTATTTATGATATTCAGTTTAACTATAACTCAATCAGCTCGTATCGCAAACGTAATTAAAATATATTAATAAAAATACAATAAGTTATTTTATTATGTAATATGAGACTAAAAATGAGCAGATGCAAAGATAAAATCGTGATTATTTAGTAATTTAGTACTTTTTTCCAGGCAGATTTATGATGCTGAAACTAATTAATTAATTATCTTCTCAAATTACAACTAACAAAAAACTTTTCGTTCAAAAAAATTACAATTCATCGCATTGCAATTAAATTGTATAGTTAAAGTCAGGGCCTAATTTAGGGCAAGGCAGACAAAGCACCTGCTCGGGGCCCGGGTTTATCTAATAGTAATACAGTTAAAAAATCAGAATCAAAATTTGGAAGGGGGGCCATAAATACAATTCTGCCTTGGGCCCGCAAATGTCTAAATTAGGTCCTGGTTAAAGTATAAGCAGTTATGATTTATTCAACTTACATTTTCAGAATCTCCACGATAAATATACATCTGTCCAAGTCCAAAATGCGGCAGAACGAATGCAACCGGTGCGAATTGTGTGG
>JARJDW010017722.1:0-23735 GCA_030264715.1 Adinopsis sp. GC000173 | reverse complement strand
AAAAAATAGCATTTAGTGAAAAAATCTAAAATTATTATGTAACTAGCTACTCAACAAAGTATATTAAGAACGTGTGTTATCACTTTATTGCAATTTCAATCTATCTTTTCTAATGATCGTTGCACTTCTAATATTATACATATTATGATTTTGAAGAAAAAATTTGCTAATTATTTCTAGAAATAAGAAGAATACCTGAAAAATTTAAACTATTTTTTTACAAAAAAGTGTTAATATCAGCACCTTTTTAGAGTATTTTACACAACATTTTGTCTTCTTATATTATGATCTTACTAATATTGCACAAAGAGCCCCAATATTATAACAATTTTTATATATTCTTCTCCTATATATAATATAATTGTTTTATTTCTGCCTTATACGATGATTTTAATTCAATTTGATTAAAAAATTGATAAAAAATTGTATCAAATCTTAAAGTAAATGTGATGTTTTGATTCATTTGTATAAAACGTGAGCAAATAACTATCAAAATGGCGAACATTAGGTTTCAAACTATTAGAATATTATACAATAAAATGAGCATGAAGCTTTTTCAATTTTTAAATAAACTTTTCCCATAATTATTATATCCTTACCATTTTGGTCACTAATTTTCAAAAATAAGAACAATTAATGAAAAAAAACTTTTAAACACTCCAAGCTGCTGTCTTGTTTCTCAATTTTTAAGTGATCTGCTTCGATAATTATCTCATTTCAACTTGATATAATGATTTTTGATCAAATTTTAAGTAATACTTGAAAAGAAACGAAAAATTAATGAGTCTTCAAACTGTAAAAATCCTTATTTTTATTTCAAAATTTGTTATTTGCGTTTTACCAGCTTTGTTTAATTAAATCAACCTACTTATTTCATATCTAAAATACCAAATTTAGACAAACATCATTTTTCTCTTTTCTTTCTATTCATTTAAAATCAAATTTTGCCATAAAATCTTAAGAGGTGTTAAAATGCATCGATTGTATATAAGATGGGAGTGCCATTCGACCTAATTAATAATGCTGCAACCTGGAATGCGATTACTAATAGTGTTTTAATGTGTGCTAAAAGCCAAGGAAGTGAGCAGTCTCTAATTTTTCTGCGCTTTGTCCCTTTTTTCGGCCGAACAAATGTTGTTATAATTATACCGCCGGCGAAACAGAAAAAAATAATACAACGCATCGGAGCCTAATTCGTGCGGTGAGTTACACATTTTTCTAGCCCCCGGAGCGCTCGCAACGCTGTGGTCACTTTTTTCCCATTCATTCATAATATTAAATATATATAATATATCTATATATATAAATATAAAAAAAACGAGCGGTTTTGTGAATGAAAATCCCAATCTATTCATAGAATCGTGGTTTTTACCTGAAAAACGAGCAAGCCAATTTAATAATAACATATAATATGCATTGTACAAATATATAAACGATGATAAAATATTCATGACGATATTTTGTTAACAATTAATATATGCTTTATTTCGTTTGTATGGAACAAAACTGTAAACAGCATCGTTTAAAAACGAATTTCCGCTGAATGAATAATATTACATTTAATTTAAAGAAGAAATGTTGTTGTTTGTTGTTTGTTGTTTGCTGCATACCTTTATATATATAAATATATAAAAATACGTTGTTGAATTAAGCTGAAATAGCGAAAGACGGCGAATGAATAGAGACGGAAATAAAAAAGGCGTTCATTTATCTTAAGTGCGTTCAGTGAACAGGTAATGTATGCACCAGTTTAAAATACAAAATTGCTGTAATGAGAACAATTTACTGCTAATCGTCAGATGGATCTTAATCAAGAATTATTATTAAAGTTAATGAGCTCGTAGCATTTTTTTAATCTAATTTACATTTTATTTAAATATTATTAAACTATACACAATTGTTTCACTTTTTTTCGATGATACGATAAACTTGGTGGAACGAGGACGGAATGATACGACGATACACTCATTTCCTTCCTGTGCGCGCTTAGTAGTAGTGGTTTATTTTATGCTCTAATTAGTTTTTCGCTTTAGCAGCGCTTTTAACATTTAATGCTTAATCAATTTACTAATTTTCTATTTTGTTACTTTAATTTATCGTTACGTTTCTGTTTTTCATTCCGAAACATTTTTCATTTTATAAATAAATTTCTTCATTTTTACCATATTAACATAACATTATTTGTTAAATTATTAAAAAAAAAATAATAATATAAGATTGAAATCTAAACATTTTTTAACAAAAGGTAACAATAAACTCAAGAAAAATGTGAAAACATATATTGACGGTCTTTGTAAAATAATATACCTATAGTATACTTAACTACAGTCTCTTTAGACGAAGAATTCGCAATTCGCACATGAGTAATGCTTTATGAAATAGATTTTTAATTGATTTTGTTGCATTTTTTGTTATCATTTGACTTCACTTCTCGATTCATTAATATTGGCTAATAATTGTTTTTCACTTTTATGCAATATTAGTCATCGACGTATAGAGCAGTGATTCTCAACCTACGGGTTGCGACACAAAGTTGAGTCGCAAAGCATATCTCTTGGGCCACTTAAATTCTAATAAAAACTCAATTTTCTCAATATATTGCGTTTTTTCAATTTTGTTCTCTTTATTGTGTTACTTGGATTTTCTCATGTTCTTTGCACTTCTTTTCAAAATCCCGAAAATGCAAAAAGTACCAAAAACGTTGTAAATGAAGTAAAACATTATGCAATAATGAGCAGGTTGGAAACTTCTTAAACCACCGATTTGAATACATTGCTCAAATTTGAATCACGATGTATAAAGATTAAGAACCATTTGTATAGAGTGCATTTCATTCGAAAGTATTCATAGGATAATATAACCTACGTAACCCAATTAACACCAAACGCGATTGTGACAGCTACTACTAATATAAAGAGAGTATAACATATAAGACTGGACACGCAAAAGGACACATTTTTATACAGTTGTGGGAAATTTTGTAAATTGGGTTGCATAGTTTCCTATGTATACTTTGCAAGGAATTACACGGTAAACCATTTTTAGGTATGTTAGTGTAAAGGGTGTTTGAATGAAGTTATACTTCATATTTAGTGGTAATGCCATATACAAAAATCAAAAACACTTGATTAAATAGTATTTCGATTTAACCCTTCTTTATTATTTATATTTATATTTTTATGCTGTCAGGGGGGTCAATTGGTATTGGTTTGTAATGGAGAACGTTATTTGCAATGCAAAGAATTCGTACTTCAAATTGTTTAAAAACTTCTTTTTACATATACTTACAAGAATTCATTACAATATTTACAAAGTTATAAAACTTTTCATGGAATGACCTCATATTTAATGATAATTATACTTTATAAGTATGATATTCAAAATTATATTATAAATTAACGTATAGAATGCTTAATTAATTTACTAATTTTCCATATTTTACTCTAATTTATCTTTTTTTTTAATTCTATACATTTTTCATTTCTTGGACAAAGCGAAAATCTCTCAATTTTTACCATTAATAGAGCATCATCATCTTTTAAGCGACCGTTGTATGTTTTTTTTTCTTCTTTTTTGAAATTCGAAAAAAAACCGAGATAATGTCGCATTTAATTTGAAATAATGATTGTCTTCCGCGCGCCATAGACAACAACGACCGCAACAGCGCTGCAAGAATGAAAAAGACGACATTTGAACGAAAATATAGGAGAGAAGGTAGCGCGTAGTATGTGTGTGTGTGTTAGTGAAAAAAGGCCATAATGAAATGATACACAATTTTTTTCCATCGTCGTCGTCCTCTTCGTCGTCGTGGCTGAAAAGCTATCATTACGAGATTGAGCGAGGGAGCCTTCCACAACATTTGTAGTTATACTTACCTTAACGTACACAAATTGTGTAAATCTACCTGACTGCGCGAGAGACTCGTCCATTCAACGTCGAAGAAGAAAAAAAAACAAGAATTGTTAGAAATGGTTGGCTTTAAGGCCCTCGCAAAGGTATATTATTTACTATATAACTAATACGAAATGATAGTGATTCGGTACGAAAAGGCCGTGCACACCACACTCAAATTACACGACATTAAGACGCGCGCGCGCTAAGTAAAATGCATTTTAGATTTTACTTATTATATTATTGTGTGTCTGTGTGTGTGTGTGTGTATTAGTGCTGTGTCTTTCGATGGCAATTTTTATAGCTTTGTACTCGAATGATATATAATTATTGAAAATTGAATCGAAACAACAACGTTTCATTATGGAATTGAAAGATGTTGAAATCGCATTTTTTTAGATATCATTCCATCATATTAATAAATGAAATTGTTCAATATTAAAGTTATATTCGTTTTTTTTCCTGTTTGGATGGACTGTAATTTGCCTTTTTTTCTTCTTCGTGAAACGACTGCACCACGATCAACTATCGAATAAAAAAAGAACGAGAAACAAAAGGAACGCTAACTGCTGCGTTAGAAATGTAAAATCTATTTTTTCCTCTCTTCCAGCTAATGTTCAAGTGTAATCAAGTAAAAATAAGCGGATAAAGTGGTAGTTTAACCACAACGATAGATAGCATAACACTTTAACATTCAAGTTTCCCTTGTTTTTTTGAATTCTAAATAAATATTCAGAAGCATTCGAAGGATATGAAAATAATTTTATCTTATTCATCGTGTATCATTTAGCTTAATTAGCAATGGGTCGTTATTTGTCAATTTAAATATAGCAGTAGCTACAATATATTGTACAATTAACTATCGTCGATAAGTAATGATCGCCTACGTACCTACTTATCGTGAATATATTTACATAAGTCGAATTAATGGCTTAAGTATAGTTTTATAACAAATAGCAACATTTATTGTTTCTATTAATTAATTATTATGCAATAGAATCTACTTGCATTTATTAGAATTTAAATGGAGAAGTAAAGAAATTATTATGGACAAATTTGCTTTGTGAATGTACAGTAAAAACTAAATTTTTGATTGTAAATTATTATAATGAAGGATTTAATTACAAAAAGTAAAACATTAAATATTTTAATTACTTATTATTTAAATACCTATATGCTTATGAATATGTAGAAACTTTTAAAATGCATGGAATACATCTTGACCATCTTACTCGATATTGCTATAACGATTGTCTAATTCATATTGTGGAGACCAAACCAACGCAAAATTTAGAGCAGTGATTCTCAAAGTGGGTGATGTCGTCCTTCTGTGCGCATTTTCCCATAGGCGAGGGGCGATTAGTAACATATTATATTTTAAGGGCAAAAGACAATATCTTGCGCAGTGTTAAGAGCTTTAGAATTTTTTGTTTCGCTATAGAACATTTGTAGTACATATTTTTGATTGCTTCTAACATAGGCATTAAAATAATATAAAATGGTTTTGAACCAGAATAGACACTTAAATATAACACAATTTTGATTTAAATGCAATTAGGAATTAAGTATGGCATTTCCAACCTTTCATCGCAAAAAAAGAGCAAGAAAATCGTTTAAAAATAATAGAAAATGGTGATTAAAATTGCTGTTGATAAATTTTGAACTAAGACTACTGTTCATTAATGTCAATATATTAAATATAACAAATGAACCAGTTACAAGTCTTTAGTGTATATGATTTAATAAATATGGTTTATCAAAAATTACATACAGCATCAAAGTTTACACATTTCTTAAAGTGAATTTATTTCTTAGGTATTTTACCAAAGCTTAATTTTATAATTTACAACCACAAAGATTTTCACACTCCATAAAATTATCTCACTTGCAGCTTCTTCATTTGTAAACTAAATTTTCCCTCATCAAATAGTACCCACTTTATCGTCTTGTATATTAAATTACTAGTTTGTATACTCTAACACTGAACTTAACTTTTATTGACACGGAATTAAGGAATAAAGTAGCATTTTAGCCGCAAGGGTAAATTTACTGACAACATGAATTTTTCATTTCATTTTAGTAGATAGGTCCCTAATTTGTGAATAGAGTTGATTTAAATTTCTTTTAAAGATATTGTGGCAGTGCATTGATTTCGTGGCTCAGAAAATCAACTCGTTAAGAGCTTCATCTAAAATGTTTCTTCATTAAGTCACCATAATGTTTATATACATACTCATACCAAAATTTATCGATAAAATACCCTTGTAAAATGAAGGTATTACTATTGTAATAACACTAGCATGTACAAATTTTTTTAGCCAAATTTTAAACCTAGAAATAAAATATTCTTGTTTTGCATTTTAAAATATGTCTTTTTAAGTACTGAGTTACACTGTGTCAAAATATAATATGATTTTTACTTAAAACCACTGCACGACATGTTTTGATCATCATCAAAATGGTTTTAAGTTAACTTTAATAGATAATCGCATTGGTTAAGGACCATCGTTTCTTTAAAAATTGACAAATTGCATTTCAGTAACCATGTGACAGTTCTTTGAAATGGCTAATTGTAAATATTGTCAACCTCTAAGCAAGGTATTATATAGGATTTCAATTGTTAAATTATTTACGCACCTTCTTTCGGTAGGTTTGAGAAAAATGGTCGGTCGCTATTATTATATTAAATTTTTTATACCTATTTATTTATTTTATAATCTGCATAATAATGCCAATATACTAACTTAAACAGCAATTTATATTTTTATCGATTTTATTCTTTTATAGCTTTATACTATAATCGTAATATTTGCATGACAATAACGTTAGGAAATTAACTCTTATGCTACTTTATTGCTATGCAAGAAAAGAATATTTAATTGTTACTTTATCGTTTTGTATCATTAATAAACTCTGCCTGTATTACAAAATTAGTGTCGGCTTTTGTTTGGGTATTCCAAGAGTTACCTAATTAAAATACAGGGTGTGTTGTTAGAATCCGGATAATATTTTTTGTACAAAAAATTGTATATTTAAGTCAAAATACAAATAATACTTTTATATCTCATTTAAAGGATGTTTGCTACGCCAACTTTCAATCAATATAGTCATTTTGGACCTCCATGATCTGAAAAATTGTGAAAAAACACTAAAATTTATTGAAAATGAGTTTAGAAACACTAAAATTCAGTGAAATTTATTGAAAAATAGTGAAAAAGCACTAAAATTAATTGAAAATGAGTGAAAAAATACCAGACTTCATTGAAAATGAGTGAAAAAAACACTAAAATTTAGTGAAATTCACTGAAAAATGTTGAAAAAACACCCAAATTTATTGAAAATGAGTGAAAAAACACCAAAATTCAGTGAAATTCACTGAAAAATTGTGAAAAAACACTTAAATTCATTGAAAATCAGTGAAAAAAAACACTAAAATTCATTAAAATTTAGTGAAAATAGTGAAAAACACTAAAATTCATACAAAATGAGTGAAAAAACACTAAAATTCAGTGACATTACTGAAAAATTTTGAAAAAACGCTAAAATTCATTGAAAAATAGTGAAAAGTGCTTGATACGCGATCTAATCTGGCCTCCTAACACTCCCGACCTAAATTCTTTGGATTAACTTGTATAGTGACATAAATAAACAATTTTTGCGCAAAATATTTGGTGTCCGGTTTTTATCGCATCACTCACGAGACCCTGTAGATATAAAAAATGTAAATTTATTAACTAAAGATTAAAATTTTGAAGCCAATAAAATTATTATACTAAATCAGGCATTTCGTTTTGTAAAATCGTAAAGGCAAATATAATAAAATTACTGTAATAGCAATATATTATAGGCTGAATCATAAATATTCGTATATGAAATTTATTTAACTATTTTCACATCAGTGCATAATATCGGCTTAAAAAGCAATTGAGTTTATTCCGTTATTCGTTCTGCAGTAGTAATATTTACATGACAATAAAGTGATGAAATTAGCTCACTTACGGGTGCCTCGCTCGTGGGTTAAAATCGTTCCCTTGTCAATAGTGTTGCTGGATCGTATAATAATTAGCTATTTTAATGTTAAAGTACACTTTAATTGACAGAAAATGAGTGGATAAAGTAGCACTTGGAGCACAAGGGCAGATAAACTGGCACGATTAAAATGCAAACGCACTGATTGGTTGCAAACAAAACAATTTATTAATCATTCCATGGCAACTTATAAACTCCATAGCTGCGCACATAAATAAAGCATTATTGAAAAAGTTTTCTTTTTTCGTTCAAAAATTATGATCATTTTTTATGCAATCGAAAATAAAATGTTATACACGAGCGACGATAGAGTGATTTTCTCGACTCATGAAATTGTTAACATCTTTCATTCGTCGATCAAGCATCATTTTATGTAATAAATAACTATTACTTTATAGCGTGCCACACAAGCATTTGTGCGGAAAAGCTAAAAACTCGCTGTCCTAGTCTCAATAATTCAATAAATTTCATTTCTCTGGTAATGATTTAATCATTTTTATCACTATACATCTAACTATCGCGTTTGATTTGATAGAATTTTTAACAATAATAACAACAAAAAATGATTAACAAGTGACATGAATTTACCAATAAAATAATATTAAGAAATGTGTAAACTTTAATTCTGTATTCAACTCCTTATGAATCATGTTTAGGTGTTAAGTGATATACACTAAAATTATATTATATTTGGTTCATTCATTATATTTATAATATATTTTATATTTATATTATTTATATCATTAAATGTTAATGCATTTTGGCTAATTTCTATCATCAGAACTATCTAAATTTTGTAACTAAAGTAACTAAAATATATATAATTCAATATAAAATGAAAAAATCAAATTATGATAGATAACAGTAAAACAATTTGAAATCACAAAGATCGAGTTGTTCATTCAACAGTTTTTTTTTAGTTTTTGGACGTTTTTCGAAAACCTAGTANCTTCAGGGGTTAATAAATAAAGACAGATAATAATAACCAGAAAAGGTCGCAAAGTAACCAATAGAATAATGCACAGGTGAGTTTCACAATTTATTAAATTAGCTACCTCTTTGTGAGTAAAAATTGTCTATTACTTATAGGTAAAGTGTCATGTTAATTTTTTGTACAAAAAAAGACTATTTTTCAATAGCCAACATCAAAGTGTAAAACCTCAAGGGTAAACAAAGACATGGAATAAAAAAGTGGAAACAAAATGATTGGTTACCAACAAATGAAAAACGCCATAGCAGCCTACAAACTCCATGGTAATGCATAAACAATTATGTTAAACCACACACATTGCTTCAACAAAACATTACTTTTTTTTCATTAATATTAACATATCTGAAGGCTTGGATTAATCTTAAATGTCCATTTTGATGTTCATCACTTCCCATCAGTGGTTGGAAAAAGGAAGTTTCAAAATTAACTGGCCGATTTTAACAAAGTTAACATTCTAAACTAACATTTGGGAACTTGTGGTGACACATGGCTTCTTAATTTATTTATCACCTTTGTAGATAGGTAATTGAGATTTGTGTAAATTTAGGGAATTTATAGTGTTAGTTGCAGTATATGTTTTTTTTTTAATTTTTCAGATGTAAAATTCAGAACTGTAAATTCAAGAAATAATTGTTGATAGATTCTCAACAGCTTTTTCAATCTCAATCTATTGATGTATTCAAATAGGTATATTTAAACCTAGTTTAAAACCAATGATTATCCGAAATTCAGTATTACCCAACGGTCTTAAACCCGAAACAATGCAAAACTTTTCTTTTATACCAATTTTACTATTTTAAATATTCCTATATAAATTTACTTTGACACTGCATTATGTATAGATATTTACTTAATTAGCTAATTTTGATTTATTATGCTATCTTCAGAATCTAATTTTTAGGAAATAGGATAATCATTGATTTACCTTCTCTATTGGCAAGAATAGCTCCAAAATTGATACTGTATAGTTAACTTATAAGACGAAATTCTAGGATTTATTGCAACTAGGGTGTTTGAGTAAAAGGCAAACATCTACAGACGATCTTAAAAAACTAATTCCGAATTAATATACGGTTTAAAAACAAAGTACGTGTACCAATAACAGTCGCAATCATTCAATAACAAAATTTACATATCTTTTGTTGAAGTGTTGTTAAAGACAGGGGTTAGCTTATGCTACGACATCCTAAGTTTTACAATTACACCAACAGGTCTTTGGAGAAATGTCTTGTTCTAAACCCGCTCATATGGTATGTTTAAGTAAAAAGCAAGGATCCACATACAGAGAATCTGAAAAAACTAATTCCGAGTTAATAAACAGTTTACTTAAAAACAGAGTACCAATAACAATCCTAATCATTCAATAGCAAAATTCACAAATCAATTAAAATATCAAATTTTACTACAAATTTCTAAAGGTTAGATTCAAATCTTATCGGAATAAATCAGCCAATTAATATTAAAGGTTCGTTTTTCACTACACTTGTGTTAATAAGCGGGGTTGTTTAGGTTTTTCTTTAAAATACGACAAATGAACTTAAAAAGTTGTCGAATTTCGGCTCAAATCACATTCATGAATAAATTAAGAATTAAATGGTATCGCTTTCTCAGCGCGTGAAATTAGCTAGAATATGTTTCACTCGTCAATAAAGTGATGTAGTGCTGTTAGTGTGCATCGTCGTTGAGTTTATTTAATAAAGAGGCGCCAGCCGAAATTGATGAAACGCACAAACACACACGGTCGAGATTAAAAATGCATCGTCACGCAGCAACAGCAGCAGCAGCAAGCGCAGCAGCAGCTACCGAACTTACTTAAATTAATGAACGATTATAGATTGTATTAAATCTGTTAAGCCGATCAAATATTTACACATTACGTAAAAAAGATAGATTAGAGTGCGTTAGACGAATGACAGGCGAGTTGTTTTAGGTTAAAAGCATTGTGGCGTTTGACAACATAACGTTGATATCGAAATGTGTGTATAAAAGGATGATGGAAAAGAAGGCGAAGACGAAGAAGGAAAAAAACACACGGTAGCCACGGAGCGCGCTTTGATTTATCTTCTTAATTAGACAGTGGCGTCATGTATTGCACGGCCGCCCCAGAATGGCTCACTTAGCGGGCGAGCGTTCGCTGGCGATACGCCACTGGAAGCCAATTAAAAGTTCTCTTTAGAGAGAAAGAAAAACGCTGGCCGATTGTTAATTATGAATTTTTAATACAAGTAGCCGTGGCCGCGCCGCCGCGCGCCTTTTTTTCCCAATCAATTTCTCGCGCATCGCCTCCATCTCCTCCTCGTCGACGACGTCGTCGTGTTGTCATCATCGTCGTTACACGTTGTCTTATCGGAATAATTAAGTATTAATTTGAGTGGTGTGTGTGTGTGGAGAGAAACGCGCTGGAATGGTGATGTTGTTTCATCATCACAGCCATAGCAATGCGAAGACAACAAACGTAAAATGTTGTGTGACAGGCAGCTAATGGATGAAATAAATACAACACGAATGATAATTTTATTTCATTTATTAATTAGGCCAAATGGTAGGCTAAATATATCTACTAAATGTATAGTGTAAATCTTGTTGCAGGTGTTGCCGAAAATCGTTGTAAGTACACTATATATAGCCATCAATCTTATTGTGTACGATTTTGTAGATTTTGCAGCACCCAATTGGGATTCAAATCAAAATTTTAAAAATCCTTAGTATTATGTTTCTTCAGTTTCATTATATTTTTTCTGTATTGATAATAATATTTTCTTTATTAATTACGCCAATGGCAGGCTAAATATGTATATACCTAATAAATGCAGTGTAAATTTTGTTGCAGGTGTTACCGATAATTGATGATTGTGTACAATGTAACTACAATATATTTAATCACTCTTATAGTGTACGATTTTGCAGCACCCATTGGAATTATGGAAGTATTATTTTTATTCACATTTTCTTATTGATAATTTTATTTAATGTATTAATTTGATTAAATGGTAGGCTAGATATACTTACTTAATGTAGTGTAAATCTTGTTGCAGATATTGCCGAAAATCGATGTTTGGGCACAATGAAAGTATATTGTACACAATTTTGCAGTATCCAATTGGGATGATGTGGCGTATCAAAATTTTAAAAATCCTTACTATTTTTTATGGTTCTTCAGTTTCGTTGTATTTCTTTTGTATTGATAATTTTATTTCCTTTATTAATTAGACCAAATGGTAGGCTAAATATACATAAATGTATGGTGTAAATCGTGTTGCAGGTGTTGCCAATAATTGATGATTGACAACAATGTAACTACAATATATTTAGCCATCAGTCTTATAGTTTACGATTTTACAGCCCCCAATGGAATTATAAAAATATTATTTTTGTTCACATTATAAAGCCTATCAAAATTTTAAAATAAAAGTAATATTGGCTATTTTATGCGAATAAAGAGGTATTCTTTATGGTTTTTCAGTTGTCCTATATAAATATACTAAATATATGTACATACTAAAGGTATAATGTAAATTTTATTGCAGGTATTGCCGAAAATCAATGTTTGGGCACAATGTAATGTCATTTTCTTCAATTTTGAACATTATTAGTGTAAGTACCTACTGTGTTGTGTTACACTTAAAGTCTTTGGGTTATATTTAACGAATTTTACATGATTTAAACTCTTTATTAGGATTTCTAATTTTTGTAGTGCCCAATTCGATAAAGCAAAATATTATTTCCATTGCTTACGTACTTTTTTATAGAACCTTTGTGTCTTAGGTATATTAAATATCCAATCTAGGAAAGTAACCGTGTGCAAACTAAAAAGTCTTTATAAACTGCCTATTCTGTTCTATTACTGTTCTATTGTAAATAAATGTATGCGGTAAAGCAACGCAGCTTAAAGTTTAAATATCCTGGAATATTACGATTTTTAAATTTCAAATTTAAGTACCAATTTAATTCTTTATTCTACATTAGATAGACTTTTTTTAATAAGTTGTTGGGGATAATTCTGTGGGATAATTTAACTTACTTCGGATATTGTACTTCCATTGCTTTTTCATTTAATACCCTTCAAGAATAGAAATTTCTATAAAATAGCACCAGATACATTACAAACAATTAATTAAATAGGTAACTTACTAAGTTAAAGGTCACTACATTTTGTTTAAGAATAATCTAATTAAAAGTAACCTTGATTTGAACAAATTGAATAGAAAGAAATATTAAAAGTGTCACAACAATTTATTAAAAAAAGAAATTGCTCTTTTAAAAAATATGCAAACCAACATTTCTAAATCTTAAACGTTTTGCTTATAGCAATTAGAAATTTCCCCTAAATTGATTAAAAGACTTTTTATCATAAATCAACATTAATTTTTCATGTTTTGCGATTTTATCTTATAGTTTGCCGCAAAAAATTTAAGTAAAAAACAAACACGCAACAAAATTTTTAACTTATTCCTATGGTGGGTATATAGGGTGCGTTACTAAATCTTCTACAATATATTTTTTGATAAATTCAAAAAATTTGAATATTTGAAACTCGATGGATGTAGACAATCATGTAACCTTATTCGATGGCTAATTGGATTGCTGATTCATTTGTAAAATGTATTTATAAATTTTTGACTTATTCCTATATGAGCCGTTTATTTTGAGTGGTCTAAGTGCATTTTCGATTTTAAATAGTTCGCTGCTAATTGTTGATTATTTTAGTTTTAATTCTTAATGTATTGGATTGTTCGGAAAGTAATCTCGTTTTGATATTAAACCAAGACGTTTCAAAGGATCATGTACAGTTGAATTCGATAAACTTAACCTTTCAGCAATCTCACAAGTTGTTATTGGGCGGTTTGCATCTATCAATGTCTTTATTTTGTTTTTATCGGTTTCAACGGGCCTTCCAAAACATGGTGCATTATCAAGATCGAAATTGCCGGAACGAAATTTTGCAAACCAATTTAGACATTATCGTTCGGTCAATACATCTTTTTCATACACATCATATAATTTTCGTGTCGCTTAAACTACATTTTTACTTTTTCGATGATAAAAGAGTAAAATATGTCGAAAATGCTGTTTTCGTTCTTCTATATGTACATCAAACACAAACTATTTCACAGAGTCAAACAAAATTATCAACAAACAAGCCTTACTACATCAGCTATCAAAATATATAATAATTATGCGGATTAAATGTGAAGTTGATTGTGAAAAATACACTTAAGTCATCAGTTGGAAAAAACAAAATTACTTTCCGAACAATCCGATAGTTGATGCCTGTAATATAGTGCATTAGTGGAACATATTGCTATTATTTAATTATATATTTTTTTTACTTTTATTAAACTTAACAACTTCAATATTACACTGCAAACGTAAATAAATGGCTTATATAGGCTACGTTACTAAATCTTTCACAATAATAAGTTTTCAATAAATTCAAAAAAATAGAATATTTGATTCTTAATAACTCAATGGATGTAGCAATAATATAACCTAATTCGATGGTTACTTCAATTGCTCATTTATTTGTAAATTGCCAACGTATATATGTATATAGTTGTTTGCTTTTTTGTGTTTATTTTACCAACCGCAGAGTTTTACACAATCGTAATGGAATAAATAAATAAATCAAATATTATTATTATAAGCTAGAGGAATCCCAAGACAAAAGAGCGAATCATTATAACGATATTATAATTCATTTTCTTATTATACAATATATAATATATAAGCAAATAAATCGAAATGAGACCGCAACTGCTCGTTTCGATAATTTAGTTGGTAAATTAACTATAAAAATGAGCAATTTCATACAAAATACAAAACAAAACAGAAATTTTAATAATGATAATATTATTATTATAATAATTAATTTATTAAGCATAATATTTGCCTTGAATGTAAATAAAAAAACGAATATGTTAATTGTGACAATAAAATAGCCGAACAACAAGGTTATTTATAACAAATAATAATATAATAATAGATATATATAAAAAATAATTGTTCATTTAATTTAATTTAATTTTTTTCGACAATACATAAAATGCGTGCACGCTTAAATTCCATTCAACTCCATTCATAATAAAAAAGGGCAACCCCTTTTTAATACCACTTGGATACATTTTCATTGTAATAATAAAAAATTGCGTGACTTTTCAATCAACACCTGTCGATTTATTATTATTTAGTAGTCGACAAATTAAACGCAACGCAACAGCACACAGAAAAGAGAATTAATTATGCAACCAAATGCTTTTTATTCCATCCATCGTATGAAAATGGTTTAGGAAGTTATTTCAAATTGAAAACGAAAAAAGAGAGAAGAAATAAAATTGAATCAAAATGCGCATTGTTTATTAGCATTACGTAATAATTAGAAATTTTATTGCTCGCTAACGTTTCGTTATTTGCATCATTATTATTATTATTTTTATTATTATTATTCAATCGATGCTTAGTGGATGGATGTGTTTGTCGTCGTCGTCGTTGCTGTTGTTGTTGTGTGTGGTTGATGTAAGTAATAATCGTTGGACGCACCTTTCGTGTTAAAGACTCCTAATTGTCGCCGACAAGCAACACGGAGAAATGTGGCCGGCGGAGACACGAGTGGTGTCGTCGTCGTCTGCTATACCTATATATATATACCTATCTACATATATATTTTTTTCTTTTTCTCAACTTTGTGTCTTGTTGTTTATCGGGTATACCTTAATTTCCCCAGCCACACCAACCCACACACGCCTAATCTAGTGAAATGTTTAGCGTTACACACTTTTAAGCGCACTAATTAATTATATACGCTACAGCGTGGCGCGCCCGCAAACGCCACCTTGGCGTGCATGCTTTTGCATCGCCACCCTATATATATAAATGTGTCAATCGTTTGCGGTTGTAAGAGAGCGCGCACCTGTCGCCGCACCAACAATGATGAATCGATCCGTATTATCAATACATGCATTTTGTTCGGCTAAATGAGATAAGTCGTTTCTCTCGTGTGTCTTTTTTTTGCTCTAGTCGTCGTTTTTGTTTTCGTATAGTATATGCTTGGATGAGAAATTTGTTTACCTGGAAATGATGGCGCACAGCACACACCTACAACTTAACTCGCAAAGCATCGACGTTTTTGTGGCTGTTTTCACTAATTGTGAGGGCACGCAAAGTGTGGTCCATCCGAACTGGTGCCAAATAAACGGCCACTTCCGCCTTGCAAACAGCAAAAATGTGTTTGTGTTGTTGCGTTTCTTTTTTTTACATTTTTACGACAGATCGTTAAAGGCACTTACGTGGCAGTTAGAGAATTAGTCTTCTACTTAAAAGGCGTTAAAATCTACAATCGTGTCCAAAAACACTAGCGACCTTTAATTTAATCATATAATTTGACTAATTCTTTAATCGGAAATGCTATTCTAATAGATTTTCTGCCACTCAAAAATAATATTTTTCAAGGAAACGTTTAAGTGAAATCGCAAGTTGATCATGAAATGTCTACGACAGTGAAAAGTGATTTTTGCATTTCGGTCAATTAATTTTAAATTTTTAATTAAAAGATTCCAATCTCTTTAAGAAAACACTAAAAATGATCATTTCGGTTACTACGCAATAGAATTAAATTAGATTATTATTATTAACATTATTTTTTGCAATTTTATTCAAAATTTATGCAATTTTTACCTTTCTTAAGTTAGCTTTTTATATTAAATATAAGTGTATATTATGTACGATATTGAAACAAATATCAAAAAACCAATTAGCTAATATCTAGCTACCTTTTGACACTCTTTAATAGATTAAAGTTGAATGTTTTCTAAAAAATAGCATTGTTGAAGAAAAGATTTAATTGATCAAGAAATATTCTCGATAGTGAGGAGTTCCTTTTGCATTTAACGCTTATTTTACCATTTTTAACGTTTTCTTCAAATTCTTGCAAGTTTTTTGAGAAAATTGCTGCAAAGATAATTAGTTAGGTACCTGCGAGTAAGAAGTTTTTTATGCAATTTTATTTATAATTTTTGCAAACTTGTCTATTTTCAACTTCTAATTATTAATTAATCAATGATATTAAAACAGATGGCATAAAAACACGTAGAAAAAGCGATGATTTAAATTTGAGTAGACATTTTGGGGTAAATCTTAAAATGTATTCTTTAGTAGTGTGGTAAATTTTATTTTAGAAAATAAGGGCGTCTATTGCCTATGGTTATGCTTAAAAGCCGTGAAACACCTATAACAAACAAATGTATGTTTAACATTTTGACAAAGAAATTAAGATTTGAGTTTGAGATATTAGGCATTTTAAATTTCAACCATAGTATTTCTAAATTACCTAAATTAAAACCACTAAAAACGTCTAAAATTACTGTTAGTATATTTTTTCTCGTTACCTTAAATTTTCAGAAAAATACGCGCTGAGCTACAAATTTGCTTGTTTTTTAGTAGGCAATCAGTTGTAAGGTAATCAATAAAGAACGGCTTTTAATGATCTCAATACGTATTAAATCCCAATGTAAGACGATGCGGTTTTTAGTATATATGTCAAGTTGGGCCTCAACTTACAACTCCGGTAATTGATAGTTACTCAATTTTTATACTTTTGTCTGAAAAGTTTATGATATTTAGTAAATACCGTTTTTGACATTCCAAATTCTGAGATCTACTTGCTATCTACTTGCCATAACTTAAAATCAACGCATGAGACAGAAAAAAAGTAAAATTTAATTAAAAACGTCATATATTAATGTAAGACGGTGCATTTTTTGGATACGTCAAGTACTCAACTCCTAATTTCAACTTTTTACAGACATGATTGGAAATCACTTTGTTCTATTCAGTAATTCCTTTTTTATCATTTCAATTTTGAGGGCTAACTATATTTAACTATAAGTTAAAATCGCTACACATAACAGATAAAGTAAAATTTGGTCAAAAGTACTTCTTTTCATAATAATTATAATACCCATGTAAGATGGTGTATTTTCAGTTATATCAAGCTAACTTCCAACTTGAACTTTAAACAAGAATATGTGATTTAAAGTTGCTCATTTTGTATAGTTGTGCTATTTACTTAATACCTTTTTTGTAATTTGACATTCACAAAACGGAAAGTACGCAAACTAAGAAAAATAAAAATTTTCAAAATTATGCATAATAGAAATAAAGTGGCCCACTAGAAAATAAAATTGTAAAAAAATATTTGTAAAAGCACTAATTTAACGAAACCGTCCCTCTACTAGCAACAAAATTTTGGTCACGATGACATATCTTTGACGTCGAAAAGCGTTACAACAATTTTTTTAATGAGCAGCGCTCGATAGCAGCGTCGACGTGTGGCTATAGTGAGTGGTGGTGTTGTTGTTGTTGCGATGGGGAAAATTGGTTCGGCGGCTGGCGCTCGCTCTTTGGATTTGTAGATCTGTTGAGATACACCTCATTTTAGTATGTAAATTGGTGTCGCAAGGAAGGAGAGCGCGACCGATCAGTCCCAAGCCATGAATATCAATCAGGCGGTGTGAGTGTGTATGCGTGTTTGCGTGCGGTGAGGGGGAGATGCGAGGGAGGCGGCGTTGTTACACGCCACCACACCGTCGTCGCCGGGCGGCTGATTGTTCGCCAAAATTATTGACAACGCTTCATAAACATTCCATTTTGTATTGCTTCATGATAGCGAAGCATTAAAAGAGGCGCGTCGTAACAGCGCAGCAATTCCGATTCGAAGCACCGCAATGGCAAAACATGCGTTTTTCTAAAAGCGATTTGCGTTTGTTGCTTGGATTTTTTTTTCTGTTTTGTAAATTGAGCAGTTTGGAGCGGTCGCCGTATTTAGAAAGCAGCCATAAAATTTCTATCCGCTAATCTGTTTTCATTTTTCTTCAGCGCATTAATCAAATAATCATTAAATCGTTAAATTCCATTGTCTTGTCCATGCTTTTTGTCATACAACATTAATTCTGCTAAAATTGTTATTGCCATTTTTACTAATAATGCGATTTTAGAATCATGCGCGTAGATGGCCGCTAATGACATTTCTTTGGCATGCTCAAATGCCAAACACCTTCGTTGTTCATGCCAATGCATCCAATATATATCGTAGTATTGCATGAAATAATTCAAGCAGCAATAATCTATTGACAATGCAATTTTTAAATGAAAACTTACATCACATTAATGACAACTGTCCTCATTTAAGAACGTTTAAAACTTACATCCATAGAGAGTGTTTTAGCAAAAAAACATATATCACTCTATTTATTATATTAAAAAATGTGTTCTTAACTTTTGCTTAAACGTTAAACAAAAATTAATTAATTCTAGTGGTAAACTATAATATTTTTCATGTCAAGTGAAGACTTAAATTTATTCACCAAATAATGGTTTGAACATTTATAAATTTAGGAAATATTGATGACAAACGCACTAAAATTACTGGGATATTTTAAAATTTTATTAGAAAAATGATAGATTTTTACATGTTTATGCAAGTTTCGTTTTTTTATCACTAAATATTTTCGCAAAATTTATTAGGAAAGGCATGAATTAGAGAAATGTTAATAAAAATAAGCACAAAAATGGCTAAAAAATAAAAGTTTTTGTTTCGAATAATGCAAAATTTGCACATCTTTATTAAAGTTACGT
Source organism: Adinopsis sp. GC000173 (assembly GCA_030264715.1). Lineage (NCBI taxonomy): Eukaryota > Metazoa > Arthropoda > Insecta > Coleoptera > Staphylinidae > Adinopsis > Adinopsis sp. GC000173. Next base: position 4,195 of record JARJDW010017722.1, on the reverse strand, counting down.
ATTGTTATATAAATGTTGCTCTTTCATCACACATTTCCTTAATATTTTTCGATATTTTCTTAAAAATTGCATATGTGGATGAAATTACAATGAAGAATGCACAAAAATCGTAAAAATTTGTTAGATAAATGCAAAACGTTTATTAAGAAATGCATGGATAAGGAAAGTTTTAATAAAAAAAGCACAAAAATGGCTACAAATATAAAAGCTTTTGTTTCGAATAATGCAAAATTTGTAAGAGTTACGTATTTTTATGTAAATATTGCCTTATTCTAACACATTTTCTTAATATTTTTCCAAATTTTCTTAAAAATTGTATAACTGGATGAAATTTCAATGAAGAACGCATAAAAATCGTAAAAAATTGTGGGATAAATGCAAGACTAACATATTTTTTATGAATTAAATATTTTTATACAAATTTTAAATGTTCTTAAGGGCCGGGAATGGCCCACAGGCCAGAGGTTGCCCACTGTTGATTTATAACTAACAAAATATATAAAATACAAGTTAATCCTCCTTGAGTTGTTTAATTATTTCTTATATCTGCAATTTAAACATTTTTATGCAACCGGCACCTGCATATATTTAAATACAGAAAACAACTAAGTAAATATAACAAATTTTATATATTTGTTATTAGAAATAATAGTTTAATAACAATCTTCTAACTAAAAACATATTTCTTGGTCGATAAATTACGAAGTTAGAAAAGGAAATGACGTTGAATAAAAAGTTAATGCATCTAGATGTCTTAGAATTTCTAATTCAAGGAATCAAACATTAATATATAAGTATGTACATACTATATAAATAATAGATATTTAACAATCGTATAAAAATAATTATCTAATACCAAAGTATTTGAGGATGCCTAAAAGTGAAAGCATCGTTTTTTCTTCAATCACAATAACTTAAAATGAGTGAAAAATATTATGATTAATGATGATAACGCATAAAAATGGGTTTTTCAAATTCAAATTGAAGAAAACTGCTTTGCCCTGTTTTAGAAATTTCGTTATTCATATTTATTATTTCAAGCGAGGCTGGTTGCAGAAATCATTTCCATGCCAAGACTCACCCTTCTTAGGAATTGTTTTGATTATTCTGGCTATTAGAATATTCTTTTGAAATTTAATACATTTACTCAATTAATCAACTTATAGTAACGTAAATAACGTAAAATTTTTAAATGTTGAGCTCTTAATAAAATTTTTTTTTTTTTATTTTTTGCCTAGGAATATTTATGCAGCACAACTTACAAGCTAAGGAATAACATAACCACAATGCGATTGTCAAATTTAAATGTACTCAAGTGTTGCATAAAACAGATTGCACTTTAATAAGCAGTCAAAAGTAATTACTTTAAAGGGATCTCGTAGGCATATATTTAATTTCAAAGCATTATAATAATGAAATAATAATGAACAATATAAATTATAAGCCATTTTAATATTGTAATTAATGCCTAATATTGTACTATTTTGATTTATTTAAGAATACTTAATATGTCATGATCAAAATAAACTGAAACTGTGAAAAGTTAATTTGAGAATGTTGTCAAAAATTCCCGAGAGATGCTTTATACTTCTCTCGGATGAATACCTAATTCAAAACTCATTTATTGTTGGTAATTTATGATAGATAATACAAATTAGTTTACAGAAAAAAGTACACTTACCTAATATTATACAAACTCACATCAAGTGTAGTCGATCTAATAAAATGTATTCCAAACCTCCCGTATCAAACTACTTACCATACTGCCATTTATAAAAGGTAAATCACTTATATGTGTATAATACTTACTATTCACTTAATGCACAGAAACCTTTGTGAAAACTAGTGCAAAGAAAACGAAACGGATTTTCATAAATGCATTTTCGCAAAAAGTGTTATAACTACATAGAATAATGGTTTTCAAACCTTTTCCTATAGTACTCCAGATTTATTCAAAACATCCCAACAAGTTCCTAATGCCAAAATAAATATTTGAAAGTAAATTCAAATTCGATTCAAAGAATTATCAAATATCAAATTCAGCTACAGATAATGCCAATAAATCTATATTTTGTGTAAAAATTGAATCAGATTTCCAGTGGCTAATACTAAAGCTTTGCATTCTGCTTCTAAAGTGTTCCGCGGGTTAACATAATTTGATGAATATTGAAATCAAATAATAGAAAATGAAATGTAATAAGCCTTTTCGATTTTTTTCATTTTGTTATATGCCAAGATTTTATTTTAAATGTCGTAACTACAGATTTTCAAAAACATTACCTGATATACTCTGAAAATGCATTATGGGAAAAAGTATATACTTCATTTAGCAACTTATAACACATTTGTGCATTTAATTTTATTTTAAGCTTTAACGCTAATAAAATGTTTTCAATTTTTAGAAACGATTTTCTAATAGGTCAGTTGGACAAAACTAGCAAAGATGTTTTGAATAAAGTTTAACGGAGAAAAGCGAATAAATCGAAGAGGAATATGGAGTGAGAGTTCACCACCGCCTAGTGAAGTTAAGTATTTTTCGCAATTTATTATGTGATCGTAGGGCGGTAGTTGTGCTTTTTATGCTCGTGCACCAACAAAATGCAAATAAATACACATACAATATCGCAATAATAAAAGTTAAGTATCGAACGCGCGGTCGTTGTTGTATTATTTAATGTTTTGTTGAGTGCGAACCGGGCGAGCGATGAGTGAGTGAGTGGTTGTAGTGCCACACAGCCGAAACATTATTCATATTGAGGGTGATTAGTAAGGGTGTTTAACGTACACAATAACACAATGAAGTGGCGGCAGCCGACTGGCCGTCTGCACACTCAAACAACACAGCCTCATATAATCGCATATCGGGCAAAACTGGCGCGCTACACAAAAACCATTCAAATAATATAACCGTGAAGCAATGTATTAGTCATTTCGAGGTTTTTTAATACTGTGTTTATAACATAGTAACGGGGACGCGGGAACGATTTTATCGCTATATCGCTCCGATCAAAAACGGATCGTAAATTTGTGATGTGATAAAACGTAATCCATGCACCACCAAAGTGCGATTAGCATTCGAACAAAACCGAACATTGTGTTGGTAGCCGCTGGTATCAACGCGACGCTGGATTTGTCGTTGCCGCATATATCCCATTGATATCTCAATTTTTGGCTGAAACACATATTTTATTACAAAGTAAATTATAACTTATATACCATCTATATTTCACACCCCCTGCAACGAAGCAAAGGCATTCATATTTTTTACTTTGGATTAAGTAGTAGAAAATTAAACAACAAAACATGTTTGAGTTGATGATGGATCTAAATCAGTATCAATTGTATTCATTAATTTTATAGCTTCTACTTTAGAGTGAAGCTCAAAGACAATTTTGCTAATGCAACTGAAAACCAAAAATTACTCTTTAACTAGGGTAATATTCAAAATTTTCAAGCTAAAATTTAAAATTTAACATATTTTTCCAAAATTTAGTTTTTAAAAGTACTAGGTAGAGTTAAATGTTTTACTAGAATTTGCATTAGCTCTACAACCCCAGCATATGTACTATCAAACACGTTTCAAAACTCCGAAATTCTAGGAAGCCCGTTTTCTGGGGGGTTCTTGCACTCCACGTGGAGTGAGTTTAGGCTTATTTAAATATATGCAGGTAAAGTGACACAATGCTGTCAAATAATATTTTGCAGTCGTAGTGGGGATTTTACAACAGGGACTTTGAGACTTGTTCGATAATACATACTTACTGTTATCTTTATGACAAACCCAGCAAATTAGAAGATAAAGGAACTTTCATTTGCAATATGTGAAATTATACATAAATAACCTCAAATTTACTCATAAGAAGACAATAATCGCAAGATCATCTAGTCATGAATTAGATGGATTATAAAGTAATAAAGTATAAAGTACCTACACAATAATTATGATCAAATAAGAATAATATAAGTCCATTTCACTTCAAAGTTTATCCGAAAATGAGAATTTCATTTTATTCAAGTCTAAATATCAAATGTATGCTTTGAAAAGAGAGTTTTACGAACTATTACCAAAACAGAAGATAGAAAGAGTAACTCCTTTCCGTGCAGTATTTAATACTTCTTTTGAAATATTCTTCTACAATGTTTAAAAATCTATTATTTATAGAACATCTTCACAATTTTCTTATAAGGGACTACA
>JARJDW010017715.1:0-20674 GCA_030264715.1 Adinopsis sp. GC000173 | reverse complement strand
CCAAAACATATATAACTATATGTTCAAGTTCGAAAAATATATAAACATTCTTTCTCTTGCAAAAAAAATCTTGAAAATAGCTTATTTTTGCTCGTTCTACATGGATTTCCCCCCTTAAAGATGTATATCAAAATTGCTATAAAATGTTCGAAAAATTATCTGTTTTAATCAACAATTATAAAATTCGATATGAAATTTACCCGAAATTTACTTCAAATATTTATATTACAAATCTTTAAAAAAATCCTTCAATATATTCATCTAAATAAATTAATAATCAAATTTTTCTTGTTTATCTCTTTTTGTATTGACAAATTTTGATTTCATAATAAGATTTTATTCTCTAAAATATATTCTATTCCAAATAATTTGTTGATTTGGTACTTTTTCTTTGAATATATAATGTGATGCGATGGGCTATTTAACAACCACAGAAAGTTACATTTCGATTTCTCAAAGTATGCAGTTTTAGACAAAATCGTTAGCAATAATAGTGACTAGTAAAAATTGCTTTAGAATAGTTGAACACATAAGCAAAACAAAGCAGAATGTTGCAAAAATTTAAATTACACGTCTTAAATTGTCAAATTTTATACTTAGATTTAATTGTTTCCTCTAACCATTTTAGTAAATATTGTAAGTATAGCAGTAAAAAATAATTCATTATTGCTTACTTTTTCTTTAGTTTTTTAACCTATACTATGTAAGGGCCTTAAATAATAATAAAATAGTTGAAAAAATCAGCAAAAAGAAGCAAAATGTTGCGAAAATTTTAAGTACACTTCTTATCATAAATTATTAAATTTTGCAATTCTAGATTACCTCTTCTATTCATTTTAGCGAGTATTGTAAGTACAGCAGTCAAAAATAATTCATAATTGCCTACTCTTTTTAATTAGTTTTCTAACATATACTGTGTAAGGGCCTCGAAATTTCATAAAGCCTCAGGCTTCTAAAGGCTAAATCCGCTACTGAGTTAAGTGAAGTTTTTTTATATGCGAGGTCCTTTTAAAATTGTGCAGAAAAGCACTTAGGTCTTTAGATTGTCTTTTTTGACCATTTTAGTAAGTATTGCACGTACAGCAGTCAAAAATAATTCATAATTGCTTACTTTTTTGTAGTTTTCTAACATAAACTGTTTAAGGGCCTCAACATTTCATAAAGCCTTAGACTCGAAAAGGCTAAATCCCCTATTGAGTTAAATGTAGTTTTTCCTATGCCATGTTATTTGAAAATTGTACACAAAAGATGTGGAGATAGGTAGAATAGCGCAGATTGGAACTTATAATCTACGCTTAATGAATTTTGTAAATAAGATTGCAATTTCATAAACAAATGTGTTACATTGTTGATTCGGACAGTATCCTTCGAAATTTTAGTAAATTTGCGATATTTGTAGGCAAAGTCGTTAGAAATGATAGTGATTAGTACAAATCGCTTTAAAATAGTTCAAAACGAAGCAAAAATTGAAAGTACGCTATTTAAATCGTCAAATTTTACACTTAGGTCGTTAGATTATCTCCTCTATTCATTTTCGTCTGTATAAGGCTATATCCGCTATTGGAATAATTGTATTATTTTCATATACTATGTTATTTCAAAATTGTGTACAAAAGATGTGCAGATAGGTAGAATAGCACAGATTGAAACTTATAATCCACGCTTAATGAATTTTGTACATAAGATTGCAATTTCATATAAACAAATGTGTTGTTACATTGTTGATATTTGCAGAATATAAAACCGTTTTCGAGTAGGATGCAAAGCAAATGTGTCTCCGCAGCAAATATTTGCGCACTCCAAATAAGCATGAGCCATTGTTTTTTCTTTACTTATTAATGTTTTAATCATATATACAATAATAATAATAATTATACGTGTATCGAAAACAAGACAAGGACTTAAATTCTATATCGTGTAATAGAGTAATTTGAAATTTCTTGGTAGACAATCAATCGAATAACATTTTCACGTTTTCGTAGAAATTCCGCACGATATGAAGTGGGAGATGGCGTTCGCGAAGACAGCCAGCAAGCCGAATGGATTGGAATGGAGGTCGATCGTGTATATGAGAGCGCAGCACACGATATCTTTTTTGGGGGAGATGTGAAGGGTGTTGTTTTCGTGTGTGTTCCATTGAGGAGCGTTTTGCACCTGTATATGTGTGTATATGTATATGTGTGTGTGAGTACATATGTATATATATTAATGGCAGTGGCAGTGGACGGTGGTGTCCACGACCTTCGTGTCGCGACGATATCGCCAGTTAGTTCTTTGCGCGTGTTGCCTCCGCTTCTCCCAAAAAAACCAAACACAAACACAAACAACAACAAACCGACGTGTTGAGTGTGTGCGCCGAAGATAACAGAAAATTATACATATCGATAGCTAGCGAATTAGATGCGTAAGTATTAAAATAATTAGCGTCGCGAAAAATTGTTGTATTAATAAATTATTTATTAATATTGTGTTGGGATACAATGACCTTTTTGTGCGCTCAGAGAGAGAATTCGAATGTAAATCAGTTTGCCTTCGAGGAATTTTTGAATCATCACGCGCAAAAATTTTAATCGAGATGAAAATCGCGCTCATATGAACAGTTAGTTGTTAAATATTGTGGGTGGCTACAAAAAAAGTTGTACATACAGTTAATTAGATACTATGTCATTTCGATTAATTAATATAATTATCACACAATGTGAGTAAGTGGGTCGATGATAAAATTTTAGCTAAAATTCAATTAATTTTCAATCGGCGCGCATTCATTACGTTCGATTGTCTGAGCGGAATTAATGAGCAGCGCAGCGCACAAGGCGCGCACATTTGCCTAATACAGCAAAATTGTAAGTGAATGCTAATTAATCCATGTATTTTAATTTTGACACTCGCCGCAAAAATATCTACCTAACAGCAAGTTTTTTTGGCTGGCTTCGCTTCGGGCCGTTAACTGTTTTGTGTTCAAATATCAATTCGATCCAAATCTATCATACACAATTGTGTCCGAATCAGATTGAAACTGTTTTGCGATCAAAAAAAAAACTTGCTGATCTTTTTATGGGACCAGTCATCGTAAATTATCCGCACATTATTATGTAACAGGAAATATAATCTATTGTTTAATAAATTAATCGCACAAATTCGGATGAAATAACCTAGATTTTCTGCAATTTACAACCTTGATATATTATTCGGGCCAGGAACGGGTTTACTTAATTTATTTAATATTTTGTTTATGGTTTATATGTAATTTACTCCGTTTTTTGTGTTGTTGTTGTATTGGTTTTTTTTCGGCTTTAATAACAACACAAACATACATACACACGCCCTGCAACAGGTTTATATTATCTAAATGCGCTTTTTATCCGCGCTGTTAAATGTGAAAGATAATTACTCAAAATGTTAAGTGTTTAGTTGTTTTTTGTGTTACAATTACAAAATGTTGAGACGTCGAAAACTTTTATACGTTTTTATGTAACACTCATAAAAAATATTCAATACAATTAATGGTAGTTGTATTTATTGCACATGTTGACTTTTTTTTTATACAATTTCATTTATGTATTTTTAAATAATAACATTTTATTATTCTAGCAGAAGATTTTTACTTGTCGTCAGATTGTATAATTTCGAAAACAATTGGTTTACGATAAACATAATTATTATGCATACGTGGGTGGCCCGAAAAGTTTCTAGCTTTTCTAGTAATTTTTAGTGCAGCCACAAATTATTTTTAGCATCACAACGTCCACTTAAACCGAAAGTTTTGATGGATTTTTCTTTGCGTTCAAATTTTTGCGACTGTCTTGTTTGATTTTTTTTTGATTTTAGCATTTTTCATCAAAATATTTAAAGATTTTAATTAAAAATGATTCAAAATAGAGATGAACGTTTTTTCCAATTTTCTATCAAGTTTGATGAAAGTCGCTAAAAAATTTGATGGAAAATGCCAAAGATCAAAGAAAAATCGGAAGAAAGTCGCAAAGATTTCCTGCGTAAAGAAAAATCCATCAAAAATTTTTGATTTAAGTGACGTGGTGATGCTAAAAACTAATTTGGGGCTACAATAAAAATTAATAAAAAAGCTAGAAACTTTTTGGACCACTCACGTATATTAATTTTTACATCAATTGTTAATTAATTTTGAAAGATTCAGTTAATCTTAACTAAATTCCAATTTGTAATTAATAGAATATTTCTATTATTAAAGAAAAATATTTAATTTTTATTGCCTTTTGAAAGCAATTAGTTTATGATAAATATATTTATACATTTTGAGTTATTTTACAAGATTCCTCACTTAATGTTTTAGAAAGATTCAAATAATTTCAACTAAATTCCAACATTAAATTTTTAGTATTTAGCTATCTATTTACCTACTTGTAATTAATAAAATTTTATTCCTTCAGCAAAAAGGTATACATTTCTTTGTAGCGTTTCGAAAGCAATTAGTATATGATAAACATTATCATTAATTAATGTGACACGAAATTTAAAATCCATTAAATGTAATTATGAGTAAAGTGAGAAAAGCAGATTAAAATTTATTATGCACCATACCCATAGTATATATATGTATATAAAAAAACACACTGTTTCAGACGAAACTTCGATTAATCAAAATTTTTAATTCGGCTGGCTTGTTTTTTTCTTCGCACCGCATCGAAATTAATAAATTTGGCATTCAAAACACTGAGAGAAACAGGTATAAAATAGCATTATGATGACATTAATTGAACTCGTTTGTTTATATTTTACCATAATCCCCACATGCACGGAATTTTAAGCAAATTACTCATATCCGATGCATGCATTCGTGTGTATTATAAATATAAGAAAATACACAGCATGTATGATGATGTACGCACACAATATATACGTTTGTTTCAGCATTTCACGTAACTTATTGTTTTCAGGTTTAGACAATGCGATTATTAATTGGAGCATGTTTATTAGTGGTGCTATTGTTTGTTGGGGTTGAAGGCCATGGACGTCTTATGGATCCACCAGCAAGGAATTCGATGTGGCGATTCGGCTTTCCCAATCCGGTCAATTATAATGATAATGAGCTGTTTTGCGGCGGACGTGGAGGTAACCAAAAAAAACTAATCATGAAAAGTAAATTTATTGCTCTCTACTAAGGCGTTAACCCCGAAGTATGGCACTGATCTCTATAGTTTTGCAAGAGAAGATAACATTTTGGGCTTGCAACAAAATATATTTTTTTTAAATTGTATATGAAGATAAATTATTATTTGGATTTCCTTAGTACTAATTTTAGTTTCATACAATTTTTGCTCAATGTCACATAATATAATGGCTTAAAGTATTTTAAGATGACTAAGACCAGGTAAAGATTAAAGCACATTTATTAAGGATAATTTTTATATTCATATTAAAATAGTTTGTAAGAATTCTTCGAGCGATTACTCTTCAAAATACCTTAAGTTGCTATATAAATATTCGGTTGATATCACTTTTGCGCGTTAAAGCAAGTGAAGTGTACATGAATTATAAGAAGGCAATATACAAAAACGGGACGACATGCTATGCTTAGTTAAAAAAAGAACATTTTACAGAGAGCATAAGGATGGAAAATTTAATTCCCTTTAATTTGTCTAATAAGCATATAAGTGGTATCTCTTTAAATAATTAAGTTAGCAAGCAAAATGTTAAAAAAATTATGAAAAATTGGCCGGCTTGGACATTAACTGCCTCACAAATCATTGAATAACTTGCTTAGATAAAAAGATACGAAAAATTGTTATGAGAGCAAGATGATTGGAAATTTGATATCCTTTAATTTATCTAATAAGCATAAAATTTGTATTTCTTCAAATAACTAAGTTAGCAAGCAAAATGTTAAAAATTTCATGAAAAAATGGCCAGCTTGAACACCAACTGCCTCACAAACCATTGAATAAGTCGCTTAGATAAAGAGATACAAAAAATTGTTAGGATAGCAAGAATATAGGAAAGTTGATGTCCTTTAATTTATCTAATAAGCATAAAAGTGGTATATCTTCAAATTATTGAGTTAGCAAACAAATTTTTTCAAATATTCAGATATATAATTGGATGCTGTAAGTATGCTTCAAATTGTAGTTCGATATCATCAAAAGCATTTTTTTTCATTTTTTTAGTTTGAATTATTTACCTCTTGATGAAAATTGAATATCCAATAGAAAAAAGAAAAATTATTTACACAATACAAATACTAAAATACTCTCGCAAACGTATTTAAAATTAAAGATCGTTTTTATGTATTTATGAGATTTTTTTATGAGCAATGTAACATTTTGTTAATCAGCCGTTTGAATTCCCCCCAACAAGCATTTACAATTGAATCTGTTTTAGTTCAGTGGGAGCAGAATATGGGCAAATGTGGTGTGTGTGGCGATGCTTATCATCTACCCGATCCAAAACCTCACGAAGCAGGTGGTACATACGCGAAAGGCATCGTAAGTAGACACTATTCCGTCGGACAGGAAATCGACATTGAGGTGGAACTAACAGCGAACCATTACGGCTTCTTCGTGCTCTACCTCTGTCCGAACAATAATCCGGCGCAGGAGGCCACGCCGGAGTGCTTCGATCGTTATCCACTATACGTGACCGACAGCCGCGAGGTGCGCTTCCACATACCCGAAGACGGCAAGAAGAAGGCGATCTTTCGCTACAGCGTACTGCTGCCGCCTTATCTCACATGCACACAATGCGTCATACAGTGGACGTACTATACGGGCAATCAATGGGGCGAATGCGGGAACGGGACGACGGGTCAAGGATGCGGTCAGGCTGAAACGTTTAGAAATTGTGCCGATGTTTCAATCGTATCGAACGCCGGCGCCATTCCACCAATCTTCGCCGAATCGGACAATCCGTATTTGTTGTACTTTAGAGATGCGAGACGACCGGCTCCATACAACGTATTCCCATTGATCGTTCGCGAACAAGTCTGTCTTGCCACTAATGTGTATAAAATGATACCGGGCATCGATGAATGGTGCCAAATCAATTGCATGAAATATCCGCCTAATTGTCCTGCAACGCTATGCTCTTGCCCGTAAGTATTGTTGCCTACATCACATGTGCACTGCACTTTTATAATTAAAGGGTTTATTCTTAAAAAGCAGTATAAAATCATACTTTTTTTGATATTTGCATAACTGTACTATACAGGGTTATCTCAGAAGGAAGATATAATATTGTGGGTAAAAAAAGGGCTGTAGTTGATTGTGAACATTTTTTCTTGGTGAAACTCGAAAATTGATAATAATTAATTATTTTTCATAGTTTTTTTTTTTCACAAAAAACGTTAGAAGATAAGTAGTAAAGTGCATTGGTATGCATAGAGGAGTTCTTATCTCGATGGCAGAGTGTTTTCATCATTTGTAGGTATTAAAATTTATTACTGTACTTCCAAAAAAGCAGAAAAGATATCAGATTTTTTTTCTTAAAGTAATAACTGTCTACTTCATTTTCCTAGAATATTGTCGTATCCTCCTGAAACACCCTGTACGTACAGTATAATAATGAGCTGCACATGGGCAACTTGCATCACATTTAAACCTTTAGAGATCATTAAGAGTACTTTCTTCATACTGCTCGAAATATCTTTACTTGTTTTTCTTATTGAGAGTGAACCAAGAGTACAAATATAATTGATTAGAGCAGGAATAGGAAACCTTTTTGACATTGCTGGCTAATGTAAAGATTTAAATTAAGCCGCGAGCAAAAATTTTTATGAAAAACGCACTAAAATTACTCAGAAAATCTAACAATTTGTTGAAAAATTTTTTTTGGTAAAAACTCTTCTTTTTCTATGTAAATTTTCTTAATATTTATCAAAATATTATTGGAAAAGGCATACATTTGAGAATTAGCATAAAAAACACATAGTGATCTATCGACTTTGTTGACAAAATGCAATTATGTGGGCAGACTAGAAGATTTTTGAGGGCCGTAAATCGCCAGCAGGCTGGAGGTTGCTCATCATTGGATTAAAGTTAACTATATTTTATTTAAATTGTTTCAATAATTTAAACATAGTATTTCCAACTGTCTGCAGCGAACTTTTTACAAATTATTAACTATCTTTTTACAATCATTTTGTGGTTTGTAGCAATAAGCCCTTCAATTTCATACCACTTTTTACCATTCTACAACATATAATAGCGATAAAACACTTTGCTATAATATAAAAAATCATTAATTTTTAAATAGAGGTATTGGTTGAATTCATTCATGTGGTAAATGTGTTTTTAAGCGGCCGCACCTCTCCCATTCTTATCTTATTATCTATTCAATTAAAATGTCAACCGCTTTTTGATCTGATGCTGATGATTGTGTATCGTGTTCTTTCTTTTCAGGAATACGTGTGATGCGATTGGATCGTATAAAGGAAATCGCGATGTGGCTGTGCACTGTATGGATCAATGCCTCTATTATCGCTCGAAATGTCCGAAAGATCGATGCCTTTGCTACGAGGAATGATAATCAAAAAATATATATTATGCGAACGAACGAAAAAAATGTGTGATTAGGATTAAGTTTTTTTTATATATATATACATATAATACACCTAGTCCAGTTTTTTTTATATACATAAATGTAAAATGGATTTGTAACAAAAATTTGTTATATAATATAATAGAATAGTTTAATAAATTATGGTAATGATTTATTAAACATGAAAATGTAAGTAGATTTAAAGTCGTTTACAAAAAATGTGTTTTTTGTATATAGAATTAATTGAATATACTTTTTTAGGTAAAAAATTATTATTAGCAAGTAATAAGAACATTTTTGATAAGTGTTGAAATTAAACTAGAAAGTGAAAGTTAATAAGGCATAGATACATACAAATTTTGGAAAAATTAAATGGATCTAATTCTAAGGAAAAACTGTTTATAAACTATGTCTGTATATCTGTTAAGAAGGAACAAATCCTCCAAGTATTCCAATACATTTTATTGCCCTTAATTTTAGAGTAAAGTAAAAGGAATTATGTCTTTTTTGAATAGTCGTACCAGCATGTAAATTGCGAGCAGCTACTAATTTTTATCGTGTATCATGTACGTACAGGTTGTTTACTTCAATTTATTCCAAATGTACTAATCACAGATATTGGAACGTGTCCTTTGATAGTACCAGCAAGGTTTCATTTTGGGGCATTAATAAAATTTTAAGAATAAGGACAATAATGTTTTCGCCGGATTTTTGAATATTTAATACAGATACTATAGAATGGATTCCTCATTTGTCTAACACTACAACTAAAACCAATGATAATAAGGGTATAATTTGCAAGTACTGCTGTGTCCAAAAAGTAAAACCAATCTTTAATTTAATTAGCCCAGGCAAACCGTACATCAAATATATTTTTTTCTAAAATGTACGCATTGTAATAAACATCTGTAACTATTTTCACATCAAAACATTCATTAGTTTTTGTTTTACGTCTAATGTTGTATGAAGCTAAAAGTGCATGCGGCTGTTTTTACAATATTGAGCAAAAAAGTTGCATTTAATTTTGTCTGGGGAATGTAATTTGAGATGTAGAAATATTCGGGATCTTGCAAAAAATCTTCTGGGACCACGTTTTGGCATAAAGCAATGCTTACAAGTGGTGAAATCAGTTAAAGGAAAGTCGAAAAGGGTTTGAAGACGAAGAACGCTGCGAACGAACATCAACCCTTGCCGACGTCAAGAAAATTAAAGAAATTGTGTCTGGCTTTCTAAATATGTCTGTTCGGGACATGTTGGTATGTTGAAAGAGTAGCAATATTATTTTGGAAGATATTTTGGGCCTAAAACCTGGAAATTATTGACTAATGTCATAACGTTGAGAATGCACCTCTCACAATGTACTCATTCTTAGTAACTTTATCACCAAAAATCCTTTGCATTTCCTCTTATTTAGTACCATATCACTTATAGCTATCCTAGAATCACAAAAGACCACTATGGAAAAACTATTTTGGGATGAAAGAAGAGATGAAGCATAATTGTTGCATGTGTTTTTAGCGTCGTATAACATTCGACGTAAAAGAAAAACTAAAAAATATTTTGACTTAAAATTTTTTAATGATGTGCGATTTGCCTGCGCTATTAAAAATTGGTCTTACTTTCTGGACACAATATTAATTGTTGTTTTTATTCCTAATTTCTTTTATTCATTATAATAATTGTCTTATTATCTCTTACTCTATCTCTAACATAATTTATATAATGTTTTTTTAACTTAGAGATTTTTACTCAAAATAAGTTTACTTGCATTTGAAAATGATAATTTCTCGAGTTGGGACATTATTCCTCAAAAGCAGAAATAAAATAAAAGTCAAATTTTAGTTGTGCATTTGGTGAAATTAGAATTGAAAATTAGTTAAAAAGTACGTATATTTACAAATCAATATCAGTTCATTTTTATACATTTTTAACAACAAATATATAATTAATTTAGCATCAAATAGCTTAAAATCTATGATTAGACAAATACAAATTATAAAGTAGAAGCATCTGATATTATAATAGGATGATAGTTCATTTCTGTTTTTTGTTTTTAAATACATTATTATCAACAATAAGATTTATATATAATATATATAATATTTCTAGAATTATTATAAAATTTATTTACACGAGATGTACATTATTATTTTCAATTTCAATATCAAATTCATCGCAACAGCAGCAGAGTATAGATTAGATTTATGTTGTATTTTTTTAAAGGCAGTGTGGTGTGTGTGTATTTATATAAATTATTCATGTTATTATTATATGTAAAAATCATTATTTGCCGCTATAATGGCTGCCTATATGCGATGGCGGGCCTCGATTTTTGTATCTGCTTCCCGGTCGCGAATGAACGATTGCATAATGGTCGCTGTGCGACGATACCGATCGTGTCGAATTCATTGTCGAACCGCCCGATGTGTAGCCTTTCGGATGATGTGGCGCACCATTCAACGAATAACTAAAAAAAGAATACAAATTAGTAAGGTGCTACATTTATCTAACAGTAAGTGGTGGTGTTAATAAGGAAATTTCGGCACGCATGTTTGATATTTGACTTGGTATTGCAATTATCTATGCACATTTCGACGATAGAGACATCTTCATCAAGAGTGTTTTTTTTTAATTTTTGTGTGATTTTTTATCAATTTTGCTAGACATCAATATTTTAGTATCCTAAACATTAAATTCTAGAATATTTTTAGGATTATCTTCGAGTTTTTTCGAGTTGTTGGCATTTTTCATTATTTTTTTTATCAACTTTCATCATTCTTGAAGACATATTGTGTTTACCTACTTTTTCTGCAAAATACCAAAATCATTGTTGAAAATTGCAAATATTTCTAACGCAAACCACAAATCAATTCCAAATTTTGTGCTTAAAAATGTTGGAGAATCTAAAGTCGGATTCTAAAAGTTAACTCTACTTCTTACAAAAACCTTTCATAATTATTGATCGAATTGTGTTTTTTAGACAATTTTGAGGACGATCTTTAGATGCTTTGATGAGAAATACCAAAAATCATTGATGAAAATGCAAAGAAATTTAACCCAAAAAAGATCATTCCAAAATTTTATGCCTAGCAATGGTAAAGTACCATAGAAGTAAGTTGTATTCTAAAAATTGCTACCACTTCTTACTATACCTCTTCTTGCAACACTTTTAAGTAAAAAATATTCACGAGAATCAAGCATGCGCGCCAAGTCTCCCTAGAACCCTCATAAAAGACTTTACTTAGGGGTGAAAATTACGAGAACCATGATAAATCAGTATTATGAAATATATATTCCAGTTTGATTGGTGTTATCGCTTACCGTGATCCATATTGGCTACCATGCCAAGACCGATAGGGATCATAGTCCTCGATGATGCTCGGCTCCTTTTCGATGATCTCGGTGCGAGCGCACGCACACGTCATCGCCGAGCAGAGGAATATATTGACGATCAACATAATGAGAAAGAGAATGCCGAGCGCGACGCACAACCACAGCAGCCACGAAGGATGCACGCGCCCATCGTCGCACAACTCCTGCACGAGTGGTGCTTCACCCGGATTCAGTACGAAAACGCTTGTCGCTGCCATTAGAACGCCTTCGTCGGTGATCAGCGCCTTTGTTTGTCCTGAGGAGCCGTCCGATGTGCAAATTGGTTCTGGACATTGTCCTTTGCACAAACCAACATCACACTGCAAACAATAGAATATTAATAATACAATCCACACTCGAATGGACCACCGAAGCCTGATTGAGAGCTCAAATACGAGTATCATAGAGAATTGTGAGTTAGAGTTTGAATAAGATTATTCAATCAGTGTTTACACTATCAAATTTCAGGCTTAGATACCAATAACTATTACAGCAATTTGCTTTTGTGTGTTTGTTTACCTGAAAGTGCACCTCCGAGCTCTCATGGAATTTGAACATCGAGTTGAGCTGCGCATCGGCGGTGCTCTTCTTATCATCGTAGCGAAACTCCTGTATCACATTGGGATTCACCGGGCAGCCGCGATCGTCAATCAGCGGTACGCTGCTATTGAGCTTATTGAACGCAAAACAGCTCTTCACGCGAAAACCGTACGTGCCATCTGGGCGGGAAATCTCGGCGCGCAACGTATACGGGCGACTGTAGACCGCTTGCGTAATCTTGCGATTACCGTCGAGCAGTCGTAGCGAGACGAGCGATGTTTCGTTGCGCGCATTGCGGAAGCCCGCCTTGCCGCACGTTATCACATAGAATTTGTCGTCGGCGAGTTCGAGCGTCTTGTGGATGCGGACGGCGATCGGAACGGAACGTTCTTCCGTTTTCTAAAAAAAAAACATAACAAATTTCATTAATTATTTTCGCTTTCAATTTCAGTTTGTGTTTTATTGCACATTTCGGCTGCATGAAATTGGGTTTCATTTCATTCGTTTTAGTATGTATTTGTTCTCTTGTTGCGATTTGTGTTATTTACGTTTTTTGGTGTTTCTTGCAATTTATCATTCGTTTATTTCAATCCTTTATCATTTTTTTGTAATTTTGTGTCTTTCCATAAATATTCATTCATTTTCTACATCTTTTGTAGTTTTTGCACCCTTGTACCGTATCAGCTATGTGACTGATGCGAATAATGCATATAACGGAACATAATCTTAGTTAAATGCGACTATGTAATAAAGTCAAGACAAATTATTATAGACGCTTAAAAATAATAATTATTAAATTACTTTATGCAATTGTAGGATATATTTTGTTTAAATTTTCTACTAATTTATAGTTCATAACTTGCTTTTTTAGTATTTTATTGATTTAACATTACTAATATTAAATTTTAGATGGATTTTTTCTCTTTTCTCCATAAGTTTCCATTGATATTCAAGATTTTATACTATCGATTCAACATTACCGATATTAAATTTTAAATGGATTTTTTCGATTTTCTTCATGAGTTTCCATTGGTGTTCAAGATTTTCCATTAAAAACATTGGTTATCTACACCAAGATTGTTTAAATGCGAACAAGAACTTAAGTTTTCTCTAATTCTTAACAATAATAATAAAGGTCTATTAAAGTTGATGGAAAATAGCACAGAACATTAAAAATTCAGAGCAAAAATGTAATAAATTTCTATAAGTAGTAAAATTTGATACTTAAAAAAGCTGGAGGTATTAAATAATAAGTTTTCTGCTAAAATTTACTAAAACCATCAGCAGAAAATAAAAATATTTATCAAAATTTCCGTAAATACATATTGGATAAGACGTCGGTGAAGTTTGCGACTTCTCTTTACTTAGTTTTCACCGCTTAACGGCGTCTCACACAATACACTATATATACATATTTTAATATATTTATTACCATGTCATTTTGTTACGCTTTTATTAATAATAAATAAAGTAAATATTTTACGTTGTTAAACATTAACACAACAGCCGCATGTGTTAAAAATCTCATTGTTTATAGGAAGCGCATTAAATATGTATATAATGTGTGTGTAGGAAAAATATTATTAAATTATTGCCATTTCCTATCACCTTGCGCTGACATTGAGGGTAAAAGTTTGCAAATTTTAATTAATTAAAATGCTAAATAAATAATAATAAAGCGCTTAGCTGGCAATAAATCAGCATTAATTGTTTATTTTCTTCGTCTTGTTGCAGGTGTAAGCTGATTATTAATGAATTGTTTTTTTTTTCGGTGGAAGTGAGTGTGAAATGCGAGAAAAATGCATTGAAGAAGATTAAGTTTAAATATTAAAATGATTCACATCTGACATCCTGTATTATTCACAACATTTTCTACAAACAAGGGAATGCCAGCATGAGGATTCGAATAAATAATATTATTAAGTTGCTTGCCATTCGGTATGTTCGCAAATACGCAAATGCATATATACACATACAATCAACACAAATTTGAGTTTTAATATTCCTCATTAATGCAATTCCACGCATATCTTAAATCGTACGTACGTACAATTTGTTGCATCGCTCTCACTCTCATCATCGCAACACAACACAACGCATTTCTTTTATTTTAATTAATAATATTAAAATGCCTATTTATTCGCATAGTTGATTTTATATGCGCGAAGCTTAAAAACCTTTGCGTTATAAAATAATTAATTTTGAGATGGAAAATAAAGAATATTAATACAATTTCGTTACGTTCATTTGGAATGTTTGAATGCATTTAATATTAATAATAATTTAGCCTTGATTCGAAAATATGTTTTAATTGAATTAATTGTATTTCATATTTGTTCTTCTGGGAATTTTGCGAAAAATCCCCACTTTACGTATTAATTAGCGCTTATTAATTTATAAATTCCGTTGCATTGACTAATTTCCAACATTAATATCGCTTGTACCGAATGCAAGCAATTACAATGCGAAGAGATTGAAATGTCAACATTTTTGCATGCTTTTGTGGTTGCGCTGCGCTCATATGCATTATTTAAGCTATTCAAATCGCGACAACGCTGCTAAATTTTATTATTATTATTATTATTGCACGCTGCATATTTGTATTTGCAATGAAAATCGTCACCTTGTTTGTATTGTGATTTCGTACGAACGTTGTGGTGTATTTAAAGAAGGCGGATGATGTAATTGTTTAAAAAATCTTTCCTTGTAATAATTGCATATGGTATTGTTGCATTGACAATATTTAGCACTGAAGGTGATAATTTGTTTAAAAAATCGTACAATAAAATTTGTACTTGTAGAATATATATACAGTGTGTCTGTAAAGTTTAGCAATCTATTTTTATTTTGGAAAACTTTGTTAAAACTCAAGAAATGTAGCAGTCGTATTTGCGCCAGGGGATGGATCAATTCATGTTAAAAAACTTGATGTTGCAGCGAGACATATTTAAACCTATGGTCGATTTACGTCGAGGTTCAGCAACATTTCATTATCGTGCGTTTTGGTGCGAACCAATTGCCTAATAGATAATCCTGACGGTCTACCTGTGACGTCACAACCATCCTTTAGCGCAAACGCGAGTGCAGCGCCATCTACAATTCTTTTTTAAAACTATCTATAGGATTTCTACAAAGATTCTGAATTTGATGCTGAATTTAATCTTTGGGATGTATATCATTTCGATTTAAGGTATGGAAGTTACAAAAAAAGATAAATTTGATCTCTTTTTATAGAGGTTTAAAGTTTTGGGATAGAATTTAACTTCTGATAAACCATTTTAATATATTTACTAATGGAAAGGAATGTTTAATAAATAAAACATGTTATACTATACGGTTTGAACACACAGTTCTGTTTGTTAAATGAAATTGTATGAAAATTCAGTACTTTGAGATGCATAATGCGATAATAACGTGAATGAAACGTTGCTTATGCAATTTGTGCTCGTTATACAATGTGCGGAACGCAGACCTACTCATATTATTGTTTTTCACTTGTCCATACCTCAAGTGAGCTTTTCTTTTAGTTTATAACAATAAATATACAAAAAGATATTGAAATGTAATCAATTTCTTTTTAAAATTATGTCAAAATCAATCTTTGGACGCAAATATGTTCATTCTTCAAAAACTATAACTAACATGTTCCATTTAAAAAATGCACCAAATCTTGATAGCAATTAGAATTCTATTTCCAAAATTATAAGGGTTTAACACCCTGTATATTATGTTTACGATGCAAATGTGAAGAGAAATATTATAACATAATCTAACAAGTAAATAATTTAGTAGTGAAAAATTGTAATGTGAGCACAAAAAGACAGCATATGCAAGTCGATCTTGGCATTACATTCGCAATATTTATGTTAAAACGCTAAAGTCAGTTTGTTTCGCGCATTTTAAATTTAAAAATACGACAATTTTAGCTAATAAATATGTCATTTTTTATTAATGCAATAAGAAGCTTTAACAAGTTTATTGGAATATTAACATGTCTATATGTTACATACGCATATGCATTGCATTTTTGCTCTCTTACTTGCGCTCTCTTCGCGCACACAATCCAATCACTGTCTGTGGTTGAGCAAATATTTAATGTCCTAGCATTGCTTGTCGCACACACGCACACACACACAAATATACAGCAACAACAAATTGAAGTCTCTTTTATATCTACTATATGTATATATACATATATATAATATAAGAACGAAGACTTGTCCTATAAGTGTAACTACACCTCTATCATAATCATGAATATTTAAATATGGAATATCGCGCGCAGCAACTCACATTTCCATCGCCGCAGCACAGCACAGCGCGCAAGGTTGGCGATCTTAACGATGCCTGACTGGTAAATGGAAATATTGTTATTAATTGATTGACTTTTCAATAATTTACGCGCAAAGAATGTCTAATATATATACATCGTCTTGTCTCGAAATCGAAGCAGCAGCAAACGGGAAACGGTTGGATACGTTTTAAATAATTAGCGAACGTTTAGTTAGCGCGTATGATGGCTAAAATATATACTACTAGTATAGTATAGAAGCGCGCGTGCATATTAATTATTTAGATATTAAACATCACAGAAGTAGCGCCGCTTTATTATAAAATCATTTCGGATGTAATCGCTGCCTGCTAGTTGGACATGTCTACGTTTAATGTCTGTATTACACCTTTGAATTAAATGCAAAGTTTTAATTCAAAACTTATTCAAAAAAATAAATCAAATTATTTAAATTTATGTGAATGTCTTACTCTATCGAAAATTATAGTTAGGGGTAATGTAAAGTGGCAAATAGGCGTTTCAAAATCTACTATTTGTATTTCAATTATTGTAAATGTAATTTCTAAGACGCGATTTGGAACTTATCAACTTGATTTTCTTTACTTTTCACTGCAAGTTGTAAGATAGACATTGAGCGAATCAAGTTTTGACAAAATTTGTTATAAAAATTGCAGGCAAATGTTTGAATATATAAATTTCAAATCGGTTTGTTTTTCTTCAAATTTTTATTAGGCTTTGTAAGATTTCCTTTTTCTGCAAGTTTGCAAAAGGTGAATATTTAAGAAATTTTATTTTTTCCTGCTTTTCAAATGATTTTTGTTTGGCTTCTTGTAAGACTAGTAATAATTGCGTTGAAATCGCTTAAAAACATTAATATTTGCATTTTTTATTGCGTGCCTTTGCCTTAAAGTATGTTTTCAAACAAAAAAAATATTGTAAGTACCTACTTCACATATAACTTTTTCTATTAGTCCTAATTTTATTGAAATGTCTAGTAAAATTTCGCAAGTAAGCTTTTATTTTACTCATCTTCTACATATAATATGCTTTATATTGAAGCAACAATTTTTTGATTGCAGATCTTTTTTTCGTTTTTTTATTGGTTTGAATTAACTTATTTGGAGGTACTAATACATTCCTGCCAGTATGTTTTACGTTTTTTACTATAATAATATTATTGCTAAACTCAAAAGTTTGTTAGATGACAAAGTAAGTCCGTAGCTTCTATTTCTTTATAAACTTAACAAAAATAAGAATAGTTACATACAAATAAGTAAATAAATATTTAAAAAAGAAATATGTGCGTGTAAATCAATTGTGGAAAATTATACATCAAGTTAATATTTAAGGTAAACTAATATTTATTGTATATTAACTATAGAGTTTATACAATCACACTAATATTTACAGATAAAACTGCGTTAATGGGGGAGTTATATAATTATGCTACGTCAACAAGGATTTTCCAATACATTTTTAATTTATGTTTTTAAATGGCAATGATAAATTCATGGAAACAAATTAAAATAGTAACGATACATAGAGTCGATTCAATCAGAACAGCATCATTCATTTTTCGCAAATTTGAACCAAAAAAATCAACTAGTCAATGCAGAAAGGAATACAATTTTAATGTACTTTTGTGTGTTGTGGTATTGTAAAATATTACGACTCTCTTTGAGACTGCACTCACTCTTAAGTCTTTTAAAGAGAAGTCGTAAATTCTAGGAACGAAATCTAAAGCGTAGTGCTGGCGCTTGTTGTATTTAGATGAATGATCTCATCAATTCGGATCATTCATCTTTCGCAGAACACCTTGCGCTGTCGTACTCCAACAACTAAACACTTGTCAGACCATCCAGTCAGATAAAATTTAAACAAAAAGAAATAAAATAAAAATAAAATAAAACAAAAAAACTACCTACAACATCTACTACTTGCAAAGCTGGACAACACACAAAATTAATTTCATTTACATTGGGAAAATCTCCTAACAGCGCGCTTGTTACACACAATTCTAACATCGTTACACGTTTTCGAATATATAGTTTCAAATATTGTTAAACAACACAAAGTTGCAGTCTGCATAAATAAATTCGTTAGTGAAGCAAAACGATCACATTTTCTGTTTCGTAAACGTTATATATAATATAGCAAACTATTTGTCTGCGTTTGATGTACATATAAAATAAATAAATAAATAAATAAAAAAAAAATTTTTATGTTACAAATTTTTAGCAAATTATAGAAAAACGTTTCAAAGTTTTAAAATTTAAAAAATATTATGATTTTTTATGATATTTTAGCTATAAAAGATAAAGTTTTATTTATGATTATCTGAGGGGACTTTTTACGTTCATTTTTGTTATAATATATTGATTTTTTTTTCTCAAATCAATTGATGAATTTCATTGGTGTGATGTGTTTTTTACTATTTTTAATCAATAAAATAGTAGATTTTTTATTTCAATTTCATTTTGATTACTTTTCTGAACAATAGAGAATAGAAAAAATGTTAATTTTCTTGAATTTTTGCCGATTTTAATAAAAAATCTGCTAGAATGTTCGATATATCAAAAATTTTACTCACTGCCCAACATATAATGTTCTATCACCCTCAAGAAAAGAATGTGATATTAAAAAACTTTTTGGCTTTGGCACAAAATCAGCGACAGATAAGATCTATAGCATGATTTACTCGCTTCAATTCAAGAGTCACAATTGATCAGGAATAGGTTGGCGATCATGACATTAATCTTTTTCGAAATAATAAAACATAATGTGTCAAAGATGAGTATATTATAAAATAGAATTTTTAGGTATAACATAGACCCTTGACTCAAAACTGTGTGATGTATACAGCGAGATATACGGCAATTATGCATAAGTTATCTAATAATATATTAAGTTTTCAATTAAAAATGTTTAACGTGCCCTTTCCTCAATTATTTCGTTCCAATGTATAGAGTAGCTGCTATATTTATCAAAGCGTACGAATTAATGATTTATCGGTAATTAGTTTGGTGCTTTGCACTCTTCTTCTTCTTCTCCTTCATATATGCATTATGATGTGGAACAAATGCTGCAAAAATATCCGTTGATGAGGAAGTGTTTTTTTATGTTATATAGTAGTAGATAATGAAACACAAAATTAAAAAAAAATCGCGATTTAATGATGATGGTTAATTACGATACTAGCACACAATTAGTACCGTTTGTGAATATATTTGGAATGCATCGTTGCCCTTTTTTGTGCAAAACTCCTAGATAATAATTAGTTCGAGAGCGCACAATGGCCTTTCAAACCATAAAATTAAAAACAAAACACAAATTTGTTGTTATTATGACTTAATACGCATTGATATATGTGTCGAAAAAGTGGGACCAATTTTCAATTTAATTAGCCCAGGTAACCCGTACATCAAATATATTTTTTTTATAACTTGTAACATCTGTAACTATTTTCACATCTAAACATTTAATTAGTCTTTGTTTTACGTCTAATGTTATACGACGCTAAAAGTGGATGCGGTGATTATTACAATATTGAGCAAAAAAAGTTGCATTAAATTTTGTTTGGGGAATGAAATTTTTAATGTAAAAATGTTTGGAATCATGCAAAAAATATTCTGAAACCTTGTTTTGCCAGAAAACAATGCTTACAAGTGATGGAATCAGTTAAAAGAAAGTCGAAAAGGGTTTGAAGACGAAGAACGCTTCGAACGAGCATCAACCCTTGCCGACGCGACGCGACGTTAAGAAAACTAAAGAAATTGTGCTTGGCTTTCTAAACATGTCTGTTTGGGACTTGTTGGTATATTGAAAGAGTGCTAATATCATTTTGAAAGATATTTTGGGCCTAAAACCTGGATACTAATGCCATAACGTTGACAATGCTCCTCTCACAATGTACGCATTCTTAGTGACTTTATCATCAAAAATCCTGTGCATATCGATCCACAA
>JARJDW010017710.1:0-25286 GCA_030264715.1 Adinopsis sp. GC000173 | reverse complement strand
AATTTACTTAACCCGGTAATTTACTAAATTATAATATTTTGGCATAATATTTGGTAAAATTTGCTAAATACATTAATAATTTTAATCAATAAATCATAAACTAGATGTTGCAAATTAGGAATACGTTTAGAAATTATACGTTGAAAATTATACTCTAAACCTAAACCAAATTGCAGAAGAAGCGATTTAACTTTTTATTAAAAATGTTTTTCTTGTATCGTCCGGCTTCCAATATGAATAATCGAAACTTAAAATGTTTAAACTTTTAGTTAGTTAGATCTAGTTTGCAACTTTAACTCTTTTTAAATTATTTTTTATATTCATTTACTTCATGTTGAGTAGCTAAATAGGCAAAACATATATTTTCAACTAAATTATTGAGAAAATAATAAAAATAGTTGTCAAGTAATTGATAAAATTTAAATTGTAAATGAAGACATACGCAAATTGCAGTTTACAATTCAATCATAAAAAAACATTAAAAGCTTGTCAAAGGTTAAAGTGGCATAATCTTAATAAAGTTTCAAATCACCAAACTCAACGTAGATACTCGCACTAAGTTTACCCATGATACTTTTGTAGCAAAAATTGTGTATCTTTGGCATTGTTCATCAATTTTACCCATTTTAGTTTATTAGCTGCTAATAATACTAAAAGCAGAATGAAATAAAGAAAAAAAACATACAATGGAAGGAAGTAGTGATAATTAATTCAAGAGCAGTTTAATTTTAACATGAATTGAACGTTTATATATTTTGTAATTGCTAATACTTCACTTGTAGTAATGAAATTGGCCCTTTTTCAATTAATCCAAAATGCAATAAGCAATAAAATGTATTTAAGTATTATTGCAGATTTACGTTTCAACACTTAACCTCGACGTATAAAATATTTTACACTTTCTTGTTGCTGCTGTGTGTTGTTTTTACTTGTTTGTCATAATCCGCCCGATTTTAATTATAATAACACACTGAATTTGCGCGCGCGAGTGCAAGAAAAAACACACCGGCGAGTTTTGCGTCAGCGTAAAAAGAACATCAAAGTGCGAGAAGGTGCGAAACAATTTAGCTTTTTAGAAAGCTTACGCGATAAGAAGAAAAAAGTGCTGGCACGCTTTCAAAAGAAACGTCTTTGCATTCTCTTCGTCTTCCGCCTTTCTTCTTTTTTTTATTTAATCTTAATTAAGTTAGGGAGCCCTTGTCATTTGACTGACTTCATTAATTTGCTTCGTTTAAAGCCAGCTATAGTTATTTTCCTTGCTTCAGCACGTATTCGCACGTGGCCGATAAGTTTTAACGCGCAAAATACAATTCACCCCGACACACACAGCCACATACATGCACACACAGACAACATGTGTATAATATGAATTGTTGCAGAAAAGTTTGCTATAGTATATCCTTGGGGGCATTAGAAAACAGAATGCGGTCGAGGAGTATATAGTACATATATGGGAATTGGTTCAATTTTTCAGCGCCACCGAAAATACGTTGAACGTGCGCGCCCCGGATAATTGCGCGTTAATTGTGTGGAAATTGCGAAAAGCGAATCAATTATTAAAAAAAGCGCATGCATATTTTATGAAATTTGTTTAGCAGTGGCGGGGGTGGCGGCGGTAAACGATGCGACGATTAAAAATTCATACGAACGAGGTGCGCAAAACGTTTTACTAACTGAAAATCATAATTATCATAGATAATTATCTATTGTTGAATAAAATTAATTCTACATGTATAGTAAGCGCGCGCGCGCGCCCGAGAGCTGACAATCTATTATTTTAAACAATAAACATTCCATGTTGAACAGTAAACAAGTTGTTTAAGTTTCGAGTTTATGAATATTTAGCATGTGCAATGCAATTTATTCCAAAAACAAATTACATCACATTTGCTATTAATTTTTTCCCCTGTTGTTGTTGCTGCATTTGCGAAATAGAATTAATAAAATTGAAATTGATGCGCAGTTATCTATTTTTTTTAATAAAACATACACACATACATAGACACATACACACACGGAAAAATTTAATAATAATCGGGGGTAAATAGCATGTTGCGGTTTTAATATTACAAAATTGAATGTGAAATATAATTTTAATTTGCACGTATTGCGCAATTGTTTAAAGCGTACACAATTGCTTGCTTTAATATCAAACAAACTGAAAGGCAACTATTATATACAACATACACCACGCCGCACAAAAAACTAACCAAATACGTTTGTATGAAACGATGATAACGCTTGTTTCCATAAATCATATTGTAGAAATTTATTAATTTCATAGCAGTGTAGCTGCATAGCTAATGTATATGTATGAAAAGCGACTACGTCACGTTACCCTCCAACAGTCTAACTTTTTAAAAATTTTGAATTAGGTGCCTTTTTTCAATCAATTGTAATGTCCAGGGACAATTTTACCCCCTATTTCTAAAAACTTGTCAGTTTAAAAATCCATTTTTAACGCTAATAATTATGTTTTAGCAAAAAATATACCGAAATTGTTTTGTGTTTGTCGGTAGGTATGTATGTATGAAAAAGGACCATATCACGTTGCCCTCCGACACTAACTTTTTAAAAATTTTATTATGCATTTCAATTGGGTGCCTTTTTTCAGCACCTTTAATATGTCCAGGGACAATTTTACTCCCTATTTTTTAAATTTCGTCAATTTTTAATCGAAATTGTGTATGTTTGTATTGAAAACGAGTACGTCTCATTGCCCTCCTAAAAAACTATTTAAAAATTTTATCATGAATTTGAATTAGGTGTTCTTTTTCCATCAACTGACAACTATACTCCCGATTTCTAAAAATTTATCAATTTTCAATCCCTTTTCAACGCTAATAACTGGAAATGTAAGTGCGCATAAACTATATAAACTAAAATAATCACAATTTAATTATTTTAGCAAAAATTTAAAGAATTAATTAAAAGTAATTGCCAATTAATTCAATAAATTTAAAAATGTATTTACGAAAATTGTTTTGTTGGGGTTGGAAGCACGAAAATATACTTATAAACCAAATTCATTTATTAATTATGGATTATCCTCAATATAATACAAAAAGATTACAACTGATTAACGTTAAAAATGCAAAAGTTTAAAAGATTATTGAAATTGATATACTTAAATATATATCTACCTAATAAAATTGCAGTATAAAAAGATACAATTTTTTTTTCAGTAAAAATTCGTTGATTTAATTAAAAGTAATTGGCAATTAATTGAATAAATGCTGTGAAGAATGTATGCCGAATGAAATTGTTTTGATAGTATTGAAAGCGCGGAAATGTACGCATAAACTAGACAATATTATTAATTATTATTGTTTGTAATATTGTATGTGTGATAGTAAAATCGCAGCCCCTTTTGTAATGACTCTTACTCCCCCAATTGTTTAGAGTAATTTAGCATTTCCAGCGCCATTGTTGTCACAGCGTTATTCATTTGAATATTTGTTTTGATAATTTCGCGCTGTTTTAATGGGGAATATTTCTTAGCGAAAAAGGTCTCTGGTGATTATTTAAATAATGACTTCTTAAAGAACCAGACAGCTGTACGTGTTTTTATTTCTTATTTGTGCGCGCACATTCGCTCGGATTAAAACAAACAAATGCTAAATGTTAGTGCGCGCTGTTACATTAGCATACAACAGCAAAACTTTATTTTTTTTCCGCTACACCACCCCCCACGTCCCACGTCCCACCAGCCTCAACCGCCTCACTGAAATTCCGTCGTTTTGTTTGCTTGTTCATATTACGGGGAATATTTTTTTTTATTATTACATTAGAATGACGGTGCATCGCATAGGTAACGTTGGATTACTCTCAACGAACTAATTATTATTCGAGACGTACATATCCGTTTTAATAAGCTGTTTATGTTTTACCATCTTTGCTAATAGAATTAAAACGACTTTAGTCATTTCGCCATTCCCATGTTTGATCATCATTTCTATTTAATTACTATTTCAACGTGTTAGATTACTCAAATTAATATTGATTGTTGATGAAAATAATTTATAGGCGATATTATTTTATAATAGCACACAGCACATACAGCGCCAAGCAAGGACTATGACTGTGTGTGCACCATTAATTTTCATATAAATACCAATGACAATTTCCAGAGAATTCATTAACTTGATGAAAATGTATCAGATTTAATAAAGACGCTCTTAATATCATTATATAATATGACGTTATCCTAGAATAATATATTTTTTACAAGCGCGCGCGCGACTTTTAATTAAAGCTTTTTTAGTCTAGAGAGAAAATATCATTAAGCAACGTAGATATCGCATTTTTTATATGCGGCATTTTACAAAATTGGACTTAAATTAACATAACTTATTACTTTATCTTTAAGTGTTTGAAATTTGTCAAACGGCAAGATTGGAATTTTTAACTCGCTATTGTATACGCTGCGTTTATGAATAAACATTACGTTTTTGGAGACTAATTTAGAGACAGAGAGTTTATTTAAATACCGAAAGGGCCACATCAACAAAATGGATGGATAAGTATTTATTTAAACTAATTAAAATAATAACAAGGCACACTAGCGAAGCGATTACAATTAAGTTCAATTGCTTTCTTAGGAAGTTTACGAATTTTTTTTAAATAACATTTTTTTATGTGTGTGTGTATATAGCAAACAACACCAGCGATAAGATAATGTTATGTGCAACTTTAAAAAAGCTAAGAGTTACCGCTTAGAAAGATACCTAAAGCGTTTTTTAATAATAACTTCTTCCACTGTACGAAAAACATTAATACAAAAACTTTTTCGGAATGCTTCCACATAAAAAAGGAGCGTAATATTTAAATTTTGTTTTTCCCAAGTAAAAGAAAATATACCTAATTAGATTAAAGCAGTAAACGTATTAAGTTTTTTTTTTGTTTTTGTTGTTTAAATAAATACGCATTATATTCATAAATCATTACTTTTTTCGTGTTTAAAATCAATGCACAATGTTTTTTAATTCATTCAAATAAACAATATTTTATTATAGCATTTATTGCATTTTAAATGATAAATCGTTGTATGAAATTAAACAAAACTTTTATGTTTACAAAATATAATCAATTATTACAATCGCATTAATGAATTATTTAATAAATAATAACCTACCGCCAATCGAATGAATTTCAATAGTAAAGCGAATTTTTACACCTACAGTGTTGTGGATTTATCAAATATGTACAACAATAATAGATTTTTATGTATGGACTTACATTGAAACATGTTCTAGCTGGATTAGTGCATTATTTGTTTGTGCTATATGATATTCAATATTTCGTATATATCTATTATTAGTAAATTCGTATATATGAATGAGTTTGCACAAAACAATTGACCTATATTTAAAAAAAAATTATCGCTAAAAACGCGCGTCCGCATTTTTCATTTATTCAGAATAAAAATTCAAATCGATGATGATTATTGCCGCAAAAAATAAAGTTAATCAAACAACACATAGAAGCTGTCAGAAATGTATGTACGTATACTATATATATATATACAGATATATAAAATTTCCTATAAATTGTTTGATTTAGAAAACATAATATAATATCGCGCCGGGAATCCTACTCATGATATCATCCCTCCGAACAACAACCACCCCGCCATGCTCTTTATTATAAAACCCTTTTCCAAGGAAGCAGCTTGCTGCACAACAGGATATCAAAACTAATATTGAATTTATCATTATCGTTCGACTCTAGATAGATAGATAGATAGATAGATAGATAGATAGATAGATAGATCGCAAGCGAAATAAAAGAACTGTTTGATGTCATGATTGCCATGGGATATAACTAGTTGTTAATATATCAACAAACACGGGCTATTGTAGTTTGGCCGATAAAATTAAGTAAACTTTTCACACTGTGCCTATACTAATAAAACTAACAATAATGCAGATGTAGAATTATTGATAATGCGACTTGTCATACAAATTATAGGGATACGCTGAAATTTGATTAATTTTTTTGTATTCAAACTTTGAGCATATTTCAGCTGAAAATGTGTTAAAAATTCGACGAAATATTGATAATGCGATCAATAATATAATCAACAAACGTAGCTACCACAAAATTAAAGTTTTTATAATTAAAAATTGCAATATTTGTGTAATTAATAAAATTTTAAAGTTTTACACTTTATTGAAATTATAAATAAGCGCGATGAAATTATTTCTAAAACGAAAAAAATATTGCCAATATAATCAACAAACCAGTTTTTATTATTTAATTTATTTTTAAATTCGTTACTTTATAGAAATTATAAATAAATAATACGATGAAATTATTTCTAAAGCGATTGGTCATAACGAATTCATCGGCGTGACAATAAATATTTCAGCGCGAAAAAATCGCTTCAATATGCATTAAAATTATACCGTTAGGTAAATTTTTCGCATTCCAACTTTGCACCTATAAACATAAAAAAATTTAAACAATGCGTTAAATTAAACATATACATCGAGCGATAGAATTGTCGATAAGTGGTTATAATAAAGACGGCAAGCGTGTTTTGAACAAAGAATTAAAATAGTCATGTAATTTGCATTACATTTAGAAAATTAAATAATTTTCGTACAATTTAATTAAATATTTTCCACATATACATATATCAAAAGATGAACTCTATCAATTACTCACAAAAATGTCAGTTTATGTGGGACGGAAACGATATATTAATTATTTTCAACACTTTTAAAAACCACTCTTTTCGTTGTCGCTTGGTTTTTTAATTAATGAATTATTCTCGAAAACCGTATATTGTGCAGTATTTGAAAAAAAAATCAACTAAAAGCAAAGGAATGTTTTGTTATCCGTTCGATTAATATTTTAAAAACACGCCCGACTTTATAATTAATGCTCTAATTTGCAAAAAAACTCATTCGTTGTTGATACTTATTTTCGCTCGCAGCATTTTATTTGCATACGATCCTCTCCCTGGTTTTTTTTCATTAATTAGAAACGCTTTTATTGCCATCAAGCATTAAAACAATTCCAATCATGGCAAATCATATATATAGGTATCTAAAAACAACGCAAAATTTATTTTATATATAAAGCAGCTTTATTATAATCTTGTAAAATACCAAATTGGTTTTAATATAAATTTAAAGGCAATAAAGATTTTGTCAAAGTAGCTGGAATTTGATCCCCATCTTAAATAACCGAAACGATTTTTTTAACTTTAGCAAGAAAACACATAAATCGAATGAGTTTACAGGCGTAACGTTTAATAGCGAAATTTTTTACTGTTTCAATAAATTGATTTTTTTATATCTGCACTGCACACACATACAGAGAAAAGTCGTCGTCACACAAACATTCTTAGAACTACAAAATTATTATTTTCCAATTTTTAATACATCATCAATATAGTTTTACGTCACCAAGTAAATGAAAACAGCATTTTTTTATTTTGGCCGGCTTATCACGTAAAATTTGCATGCAATTTTATTTTGTTAATAAAACGAGCAACAACAAAAGTACAACAACGTAAGGCGACCGTTTTATTTTTTAATTAAGAAGCACAGTCAGCGTCAAACGTTTCACATCTGCGTTGCTCTCTCCATAAAATGAAGCCCGAAAAAGCGCACAAATGTGTGCAAATATTATTTTCCGCGCGCGCGAGATAGTTTTTAATAATTTAGTAGGATGGATTTATACTGCGGGCGGGCGGCGTATAAGAAAATATTTATTGAGTTCCACCGTCGTGTTTTATTAGCATGAATAATTAATTAACGCATGACAATATTATATATTTACATATTTGTATAATTAGGATTTTCGTTTGTGTGTGCTGGCGCATCAATAGAATAAATTAATTTTCTAAATAAAGATGTTTAATTACCGAATGGCGGCGGTTTATCTCTCGTTTTGGCAAATAGTAATGTAAGTGTGAGCGAAAGATGATGTATGTGTGTTTGCCGCTGTAATACAATATAAATTTGTTTATGTTGGGTTTCTGGCGGCGGCGGTGGCGATGCGCTCGAACGGCGCGGGGATAGTTTTGAACAGGGGGTGTGCAAGTGATATGCAGAATGGAGCGGTGGCGGCGTGTGTAGGGCGATATAAAGATAGATAGGCGGTTGATACGGAACAAGTGCGGTGATAAACGTGAATGTTGAGACCGCAACGGCGGCTCAAGACTGATGTTTGTTGTTGGATCCGTGATTTATAACGACCACCACCGCAAACAATGTGAGCTGGAGGCCCTTGCGACCCTCCATCAATATAAACTACATATATATCGTGCGGGTGGTGTTTCTAAAACCACCAACATTAAAAAACAATTCCCTTGCTCGCTCTCCGCTATTTTTAATGTCCTGTTACATTGCTTTTACTACTCGCTTTTTGATGCCGGGATGCACGACATAGAGGGGAGTTGCCATAAGTAGAATATAGTGATGCGATTACATAAAATACCATTTTTAAACGCAGATCAAATCACAAGCTCGCTTTTGACTCTTCCCCCCTGCCTCCAACAACGGACGACTCCAAACTAGAATTTTGCTGATAATACTACAGTTAAATCCTATTAAAAGAGCAGCAGGTATTTGTTAGCTCGCTTAGCTAATTGTAAAAAGCCAACAAAAACTAAGGCCGGGATTATATTTTTTCTATAGATTGTTGTTGTATAGTTTTACTTTACGTAGGTAACTTTTTTGTGTGTTGTGCCGGGGCTGGCTGGCTTGAGAAAACAATGTAACTTATTATTACCCCAAGTCAAGCATTTAATAGGAGGACGCTCCTTCACTTCCTCTATATATAAACAACCAACAAAGAATTTTATTGTAGCACTAACCAACCGAAAACATAAATTTTGATTTTATGCTGATGGATGGTGGAAAAAACCTCCTCTCACACGAGCGACGAGAATTGTGTTGGAGGTGGTGTGAGAGAAAAAACTTATGTGCGAGTTTATAATTTCAATTATGCGGCGCGCATGGACACACAAAAAGTATCATCCATAGTTTGCTGATGATACAATGGCACAAAGCGTTTTGTTGTACAAAACGAATCATTCATTACACAGCGATATCTATTTCAAATAGATGAAAATATTGTTCATTAAATCGTATAAATGCACATATATAACGCATAAATAATTTTATAATTTATTGCCTTTAAGCAACGCATCTGATATTTTCGATTGATTGCTTTCTACACCAGATGTTTATAAAAGACAAATTCAATATTAAGTACTTATGTACGCGATGAACTGTTTTTTGTAAAAAAATGTACGTACCTAATATTACATTTCAAACATACACATTCAATTTAAATTTACATCAAAAATGATATGATTATATTTTCGGCGGCATTAAACGGAACGCTGGCTGCACTACATGTCGCATCGACATATTTCGAATGAGCAGAAAGCAATTTATTATTTAATAATTTATCGATTATCAAAATAGAAAAAAATGAACGAAATATTTTAGATGCACTAAATTTAGCTTAGAATTTAAATGCGAGACGATAAAATCGGAAAAGGGGTTATTTTCATTTTATTGTACGTATAAATACTGCAACAAACGCTAAATTTAGTTCGTAATAATTCAAAGTATGCAGCAGCGGAGTGGCTTAAAATATAAATGAAATAAAATAAAATTGGTTTTCAGGGAAATGCAACAACTTTTCACCAATTAAAATAATATCGATAAATATAATGTGCATACATATATACACACACACAGTGTGTAATTGCAACAATTAATTTTATAAAACATCCATATAGTTTTGATGATGTAAATTTATGTAAGCGTTTATAATTAGAAGCAATTACAGAAAAGATAAAAGCTTATACATGCGCATAATTTAATTATAAGCAAAAATTAGTTATAATGAGGCTTCAAAGCGTTGTTATTTCACAACAAAATCAATTCCAATAACAATATCACAATTCAATAATTACAAAATACGAGAAAATAAGATAATGAATGGACGTGGGGGGAAAATGTGTGTTCAATAAATAAATTGCGCTTTACATGAATATAAATGTTATATATAAATTATTCGTATATATATATACGTTCGTTTAAAGCTTCATACATGTGCGAGTATTCATAATTTATGGCGCGACACAAAACGATCCAACGATTTTTTTATTGAAGAGCCATATCATGAAATCGCGCTAAAAAATCACTTATGCAAAATTTTTCCGATATTCCGAAATGCTCATCATTTCTACTACACAAAAATATATTCTATTATTTAGCATCCTTTCATATAACAAGTTTTATCTGCCCATTGAATAAGTAATAGCTGAAAAGGATGATAAAAAATTCATGACCGCTACAATCTAATCAAGATATCAATTTAATATGATCGTTAAATAATTCCATCTATATCTATCTAAGTTTTATTAAAACTGCCTGTAAATGTTTTATGAATGCAATCAAGCTATTTAATTTTAAGTTACGTTCAATTTGTTTCTAACTGAGTGTTAATTAGTTGCCTTTTTTATTATTATATAGCTGGGGTGTTGCTCCCACATATACCTATATTGTATAATAATAGTAATATTAATTGCGTCGTGTGTTGCTTTTTTCTAACTGTAATCGTGTGCCGTAAATGCTTATGAAAAGCTCATAAATTACGCAAATTCCAGCTGAGTTTTAATTATAAAGCAAAACTATTTTTAGAAAAAACTAGAGCAAGCCCATACGCTGTATAAATAAAGCAGAAAAAAAAACGTTTTAATAAGATTTAATCAACACTTATTGGTAAAACGTTGCTTTTAAATATAGAACGATTAAATAAATAAAATAGATTACATAGAGTTTGAGTGACATGAAAAATTATATAATATAATATCATTTTTATAATTAACAGAAACCAAAAAAATTATGTAATATTTGATAAAATAAATATTTGTGCGCATCGCTTATTGGAAAAACATTGGCGTAAAAATATAGAACAAAATTTATTTACAATTTTAATTTTAGAATTAAATAAAATGTTTTAGGTAAATTTACTAGAAAACAATAATATATTACATATGATATAATAAATATTTGTGCGCATCGCTTATTGGTAAGTTGCAGTGACATCAATAATTATAATAAGATTCATTTACAATTTTAATTTTAGAATTAAATAAAATGTTTTAGGTAAATTTACTAGAAAACAATAATATGTTACATATGATATAATAAATATTTGTGCGCATCGCTTATTGGTAAGTTGCAGTGACATTAAAATTAATTAAATAAGATTCATTTACAATTTTAATTAAACAAAAATTCTTTGGTAAATTTACTGCAGAAAAAAAACTATGTAACGTTTGATAAAATAAATATTTGTGCGCATTGACAGATTCAATTCAAACATCATTTACTCAGCGTAAAAAATATATGTAACGAAATAAACGAGGGGGAGTATTAATTCTATGTACATTGACAAATTTCTACGATAAATAAATACAATACGGGAAAAATTAATGAAAATGCACAAGGCATTAGCGCAGTGTTCCCCTCCTCATTTATAATACTTAAGTGTTTAGAAAATCATATAACAACGTGCGATGTCGACGTCGTCGTTCGATCGAAATACACTTAGCCCATTAATGTAAAAATAAATAGCGGAAATGTAATGATTTAAATGTGGTGGGTGCCATTCATGCAGGAAAGCAGTGGCAAAAATAATAAAGTAAAATCATAATTCATGATTCATCCCCCGCCACACACCCTCCGCTCGGCTCACACAAGCAATTTGCAGCGGATATCGTTTCACATCATACCAACTTGCAGAACTCTGGGCTGCTGCCGCCGCCGCCGCCGCCGCGCGCTGATCGAAAACTTAGACAAGTTTGATTAATAGCGAAGGGTATTCGCATTAATTCTGATCTGTGTAGCATTAAAAAACACATTACCATGATCGACTGTCATATCCATGGAGCTAATAGAAGCAAAATGCGCCTGTGCTATGCGCCATTCCCTGTCTTCTTATTCGTTTCGCATGCTTCATTTTTTTTCTTCATTCATTCATTCATTCATACCCACAACATTCTAATATTTATTTTTGCCCACTAAACATCTAAACAGCCATCCATCAAAATTCGCATAATGCCCCCGCCGTCGCTTTTCATACGCCGCGCCACATTTTAATATAATATCAAAAATAATCTGATGCTTCATGACCGAATTTCGCAGCGTTTTGGGCGTCGGACGACGAAATTTCGTTATGCGACAATCAAGTGCCTATAATAATTCCCGGGCCTTAATAATGACAAAAATGCTTAAACGCAAGTAAATATAAGGCACCCTAAACACGACCCTCGTAAAAGTTTCGGGCCTTTTACGTTGTACACATCCATACATAGGTATGTACTTGTATGTATGTATAATATAAGCGTCGAATGCCTTCCACCCCCAAACCTTTTACTTTTCTAATTTAACTAAAATCACATGCAAATTAACAATTTAGCGTTTTACCTTTTAATAATTATTATTTATAATTAAATTAAATTCACTTTCAGAGAATGGAGCACGCGTGCTTCAACACAAAAATTAATCTACGTGTGACGCGATTGCATTGTTTGATTTTATAAATAAATTGAAAGAGGTTTTTAAATTATAAATTGCGCAATAACACATTTTCATTTAATTTTCTCAAATTGGATTTTCCTCATATTTTTATATGTACGGCTATATTTTGCGTATGTATACGCGATTGAAAATAATCCGTCAACTTGTCATGGAAACAAACGCTAAAAAGTACATACCCCCTTAAGCAATACTGCAATCAAATAAAATAGCAATACGTTTTTCACATATTTCAATACCTACCTACTAAAAATTTGCACCAAATCGTATTTATATTTATTACATGTTAAACTTTCAATCAAGATTACGTGAAACTTTCCAGACTTTTTTTTCAGTTTACAATGTTTTACTTTAGCTATTTATAAAAGCATAAAAAAACATTTTCACATAATTTATTATTATTAATCTGTCTTAAATTTGTAATAGTCTAAAATGTTTTCATTAAAAGCACTTTGACTATTTAACAAAAAAAAGTATGGCAAAAAAATGGAAATTACTGGGTAGTACGATCAAAATGATAAATAAGTAAATTATTATCTATTATTAAAAATCTAACTCGGTTTAAATAAAAAACCATTTTTAATAAAAATATTATTGGAATTATTTACATTATCACATAATTTATTATAAAATTTTTAATAGTCTAGCTAGAAATGTTTTCATAAACAGCACTTTGAGTATTTAATAAAAACCTCGGACATTTAGTTTAAACTATGACAATGAAAATAACTACTATTAACATGATAAATAAGTCGATTATTATATATTATTATTAAGACTGCAACTCGCTTTAAGTTTGATATTTATAAAAATATTATTGAAATTGTTTACATTTTCACATAATTTATTAATTTCTAATAGCGTTAATATTATTATTATTAAAAATCCAACTTGCTTTAAGTTTGGTAAGTACAAAAATAAACTATATTTTTATAAATAAATTATTGGAATTATTACAGCGCACATTTCCTAGAATATTTATTAGTTCAGATATATACATTCTGTTGCATGTTAAAAAAACTTCATGTCACTGCTTTTTAAAAAAGAACCAACGTTTTGACGCAAAATGTAATTTTTTGTTGCTGTTGAACTGTAATTGGAAATTGTTTTCAAAGCGCACATTTCCAAGAAGAATGTTTATTAATTGATTATTGTGCAATATGCGCGCGGAATTCTTTTGCAAACACACACGTTAATAAGTACCTAAATAAGAATGATCAAAATAGTAGAAATGATTTTTTGCTCTATACTTGTCACTTGTAATTAAAAATCCAGTTCGTTGCTGGGTTTAAAAAGAATTTTTATTAAAATGTAATTGAATAAGTGTTTACAAAGCGGACATTTCCTAGAAAATAGATATTTATTAGTTGATTATTGTGCAATATATGCTTCGACGATTATTTATTAAAAGCTTGTCACATCGTTACGAACAATATGGAATATGGCTGGCTTTATGTTAATTTAACAAGCCATTCGTTTTCGTCTATTGTAAAAGGCCGTTTCGTTAATAACACATAATCGAAATTGTTGTAACCCGTAACAACATGCTTTGTATGTGTGTGTGTGTGTTCCTGTGCGATAATATTTTTTGTTAGTAGGTCATCAAACAAACATATTTTTCATGACCAAAATTCATTAATAAGACTTTTATTGATAACATTATATACATACATATACGTATATATAATATTTTCTTTCCATATAACTCATTAAAACGGGCGGAATGTTATCATGGCATGTTGTAATAGATGAAGTTTTGTGGTTTGGCTGCTAGTTGCCTTTTACTTGTATACATGCATACGTATTGAACTTTTTCGGTTTGCCACACCATTTTTTTTATGAACAATTTAATGCACGCTTTATAGATAAGCCATAAAAATGGCATACAGCTAGTAGTAGTAAAAAAAACTAGTACTACCATATAGATAAAGTATCTAGTATTATTGTTAGTAACTATGAATGTTTTAAAAGTAAGTAATGCATGTTGATGGGCGTATAAACTTTAATAAAAATAAGTGTAGTAATGCTAGTTTATTTTTCCGGGGCGATTTTTTTAAATTCGAATTTATTGTTGTAAGTGTAATAAAGATTGACTTTGAATTCGTTTTATATATAAGCGTGCAATTATTCGCAACGTGTTTATGTTGTTATTTTAATGTTTTACATATAAAATTTATGCTTTTTATTTATCAACTTGATATAGTGGTAGTTATAATATTTTATATAGATACATACTTTGAAACAACACAGTTGTTTTAGAGATTATGGGCTTCTCAACGTGTGCTGCAAATTTACTATATCCCGCTTGATTTTATTTTAATCTAAATAAATCAATCAGTTTATAGACTCTGTATCTGTATATATTGTATATGTGTGTGTGTGTATAGTGTATTTTTATAGCATCCTAAAATATTGGTTTATAATTTATTTACGGCTTCAAATTGATGTGAAATTTTAATACACGTTGTCAGCTTGTAAATTAAAAAGCAGCTTGAATAATAAATGTACGTAGAACAAATGCATACAGCAAAATGTATTACTTATAGATACAGATAGTGTAGTTTTAAATAAATTGAAAGAAACGTTATTGAAATAATATTTTAATATGATTTTAGTACTGTTGATTTTGTATCGCTAAGAGGATTATAATTATGAGCCTTTTGTTATTTTTATTATAATTAATTGTTATTTTTTGTATGTTTATTCATTAATAGAGGTTTTTTGTGATGATGATTTTTTATTTCTAAATTAGCATAATTTTATTGTTCGACACAACAAAGCACAATTAAAACGTTCAAAAATAATAAATTATTGGGCGGCGATTAAAGCATTAATTATATAATATTATGAGCGTTTCTAGCGCTTGTACAATTTAATAAATCTGAACAAAGTTGCGCATTGATGTAGTTTGTAGTCTGTGTATAGTAGTTTTTACAAGGCAGTTGTTTCAAAGACCCAGAAAAAAGTAAATAAACCGAACTTCCTCATTAATCATGCATATATACAAAAGCACACAATATAAATAAAGTAATGATGTCATCTCCTAACTGAAATTTATTGACGACAACTTTTCAGGATAAATTAAATGGCATTAGTTATCATATACTGGTGCGGTGCCATTCAACCAAAACCACCACGAGGAGGAGTGTGCGAGTGATGAAAGAAAAAAACATTGCGAAATGATTATGAGCAACATCTTCCCATAAAGCAATATCCGTTTTTCGGTTAATAGAAAACCGCTGGATTTTCCTTCTTTTTGCACCGCTTTTGTAATGCAAAGAATATAAATAGAAGGCAAGAAGAATGATCGTTTGCAGAAACATTAGGGAAGTACATCAGACCCGTATCAAATTTAAATTGTTTTGTTACAACGGAATATATATAGAGATGCACTAGTCCATGACATCGAGGGAAATAAAATACATTTTCGTTGCTAATATCTATGTATGAGTGCATGTCACTTTTATTTATTATTTTCTTTCATATACCGCCACGGTTTCGAAAGATTTCTTTTTGATTTAAATATAATGACGACGCTGAATGCATCGATATTTCACCACAAAAAAAGATGGATTCAATTAGTGAAAACTAATTTCGTTATTATTAAATTAAATTTA
Source organism: Adinopsis sp. GC000173 (assembly GCA_030264715.1). Taxonomy (NCBI): domain Eukaryota; kingdom Metazoa; phylum Arthropoda; class Insecta; order Coleoptera; family Staphylinidae; genus Adinopsis; species Adinopsis sp. GC000173. The sequence goes on along the minus strand of JARJDW010017710.1, from coordinate 9,094 downwards.
TGATTACGAGTGGAAATAAATTATACTCTGCGCAGAATGCTTTAGAATGATCATAAAATTAGCAATTAACGTGTCCTATTTTCATTTTACAATTTTAATTAGTTGACAGAGAAATAAATATATAGGTAAGAGTATATGGTTTACTATTGGTGCTAAAACACAATAAAAACTTTTTTGAAAAATTATTAACGGAACAATAATCTTTTAAATTAATTACAATAAATAACAATCAACGTTTTATTCATTATATTATCAGCACGCTGTTGGCGGACATAACAATTTTGCAAAAAGCGATGTTTGTTGTTTGTTATTTATTATACGTAATGAATAATAAAAAAAAATATTATTATCAATTAAAAGGCAAAAAACACAATTTTGCATTGTATTAAAATTTTAATTAAAAATTGTATATGTGTATATGTTAAAATATTTGGCATTGTTACGCCACTGCATTTTACAAACGTAATTTATAATATTAGCGGTATAAAACCATAAATTACATTCTATATATATTAGAATTAAATTTAATACAGAAATGCTTATAAATTCTCATAAACTATGTGTGTGACACTTTATAATTTGAGAATTATACGACAAGCAAACATGAAATGGAAATATTATAGAAATTAACTTAAATCAAAGTTTCATTCATACACTCACTCACTCACTCGCTATACGCGCTCGCTCACAATATTATTGAAAGCAAAATTGATGTATTTATTTACAATATCAATGCTATATATTCAATTGATCGATATAGTCTAGTATAAAGAAAATGATACGATACGAACTCGCTACTCATTTTTTCAAATATATCTACATTAATTGAGCATTAAATCAGTTTAACGCACTGCGATTAAAACGATTCGAAAAAAAAATTATATATCTATTTATAATTATATTCATATTAACAATAAGCAATGTTTATTGTTCAATTTTTTATATGTATAGGAAAGTTTAATAGTAAATAATTTTTAGCATTGCCTAATAATATTTTTTCCGATTTGTTCCATCATATCTATTTATATTAATTATAATTTTATAAAAATAAACGCTGTTTATTGATGATTTTTATGTAGAAAAGCAAATATTTTTGCTGATTTATTTCAACCTTATGAATTTTAATGCGGAGAGATAAACTAGCCAAATTCGAAAAAAAATATCTTTTTAGATAGATTAATATTAGTTATAATTTTGTGGAGATAAACAATGTTTATTGTTGACTTTTTATATAATTTTTAACACTACCTATAACAGTATTTTCATAAATTTATTCCAACGTTATGAATTATAATTGTATGTGAAAATTAAATCAGTCAAATTTGAAAAAAACTTTCCATCTATTTATTTAAATTATAATTTCATAAAGATAAACAACATCAATTGTTGACTTTTTATATAGAAAGTCAAATAATTTTTAGCATTACCTCCTCAAACAATATTTATTTCAATTATATGAATTTTAAACTAGTTGTATGTAGGTATACTGAAAACTTAATCAGTCAAATTGTGTCCACCGGGACCGTATAAAAATAATGAAAAAATCACTTAATATAGTTGAGTGATTTAACTTGCGCGGATAATCCCAAAGGAATTCACTTATGATTGTGGGATTGTGTATTGACTTTGGCCACCCACCTCGTCTCAGATAATTTAGAGTGCACTTTAATATTATATAGATATATAATAATAAAAAAAAATCCATCAACTTTACGCAGACTAAAAACGCTCACCTTTCATTTAATTCTTCGAGAGTGGAGCGCCTTATACGCTCTCCTTTCACTGCTGCTGTGCTTGCTCTGTGTGCGCGCCCGTTTCGGTCCACATTCAGTCCACACGTAAAATTAATTGGTGTTTGAAGTAATTTATTACGTTCGTTTTGGAATAATGAATTTTTATTGTGTTCGTTCGCTTTTTTACTCCGCCGCTCTGCGCCCTTTAATTATTCACACCCTTAGATTTTTTAGCTTCATTTGTTTAATTTATTATTAATAAAGCGTTTTCGCTCGTTTTTTTGCACTATTTAACTTGTTTTTATCGCACTTGGGAAGTTTGTTTTTTGTTTAGTTCGTGCGCCAGGTACCTACTACTACTATTACTACGTGTAAAAAATTTATATATAAGATTAAAACAATTAGCGCAAATGTATAAATAAACAGGATATTTTATTGTCTGTTTTACGCGAGATAAATTTTTAATCGTTTAATCATTATCGACGCCGCCACCGCATGTTGTTAACAATTCTGATTGATTTGTTTACCCGAATTCGCTCCCGAGGAAGTATCACAAAGCAAATCTCAAATTAATTAATAAAATCTAAACCAACAAATTTTGGGGTAGATCGATAATGATGGGGGCAGCAGCAGCAAAAAAGAGATCGCGCGTTGGCGTTTTGCAAGCACAAACTTTTTCTTCCCTCAAAAGAAATAAATCATAAAGTTTAAGCAATAAATAAATAAATTTTATTCCGCACAAAAAAGCAATTCTAAGAAATATTTTATTTAATTTACTGAATAACATTAATTGAAATTTACTGCATAATTCATCAGACTGAAAGAAATTAATTGAATTAATCATCAAGTACATGGTTAAAAATAGTTTTTAATTCCAACTAATAAAAACTACCCAAATAGATTTACATTATTTATAGAGCGTTTCATGCGTATTGAAAAAAATTTGTTTTTTGTTGACTAAAAAAATTATTACATTCATAAATTAACCTCCATAATTATCAATACAATTTTCAATCATTTGTAAAACAGTCATCAACGCATTGATTAACATTTAATTAAAACACAATGCCGAACATAAAATGTTATTGTTAAAAAAACGCTGCACAATTCAATTCGAAATTGTCAAAAAATTATAATTAAATGACCGCATCTTATAGTATATGTAATTAATATCGATTCGTTGTTGTTTTTTTTAAGAATTAGTGTGCATGTCGATTCGTTCTAATTGATTTAATCTAAATTTATAAGTAAATTGTGGTTAATTACGCGCCCAAATTAATTTTACATACATTCATTTCCATGCTCTGGCTGTTTTGTTAGTTAATTTTTCCACACACCGAAAAAAGGGCAATGTTGTTGTTTTGGTCTAAGTAAACGATGAGCGAATTTAATTTGGTAAAATTGGTGGTGGCAATCTAATTACCGGTTTTTTTGTGAATCACAGTCTGGTCCTGGTCTCTGTCTGTTTTTTTTTTCATTCCTTAATTAGTTATACGCTTTTATATGTAAATTATGTTAATTTCTATAATTTTCAGCTTCAAATCTTCATAATACGGCGTTTAGTAAATATTTTGATAATGGCCCCGTGTCCATTTTTATTTAAACATTGTTTGTTTGCATAATACATTAGAACGCTTAGCATCTAAGGTGTTTTAATTGAAAAAGTTTTGCATTCTAATTAAGTAGCGTTGAAAAATATATGATATATAATATTTTAATGTATCAATTTTCGTTCTAATTATAATTTTAGTATAATACGCAAATATTTTGCAACTTTTAACTATCTAAAATAGCGTAGTTTAAAACTATGTTGTAAGTGCATTATAACAATCTTTAAAATCTATTAAATTTTAACAAGCGCACCAATGTTGTTGTTGTTCAAATTCGATTTTCTACATGCGGCAATGTTGTTTCTGAAATATTTACAATAAAGCTAGAGCTACATATACATTTCGCTATCTTTTTATGTGTTCACATATTCCCGCACATACACACACACACATGAATTTGTTCCCTATATATTTATTGCACATCCATATATAATGTAAACACCCACATAACAGCTTCTTATTACGTTATTATGCAATTTAATACTACAGCCTCATATTGAACACATACAGTCTTTTTCGCACACACATATAAAAAACGACTAATAAATTACATTGCCCTGTTCATTTACATATCATTAAGAAAGGCCGTTTGCACTTTTTTTTCTCGCTCTCGTATAATATTCGATTCGGGCATGTTTCCCTCAGAAAAGCAATAAAAGAATCAAATTAGTCACGGGTACTTTTGGCCATCTGTTCCCCAACTAATAAATACGATTTTTGCACAAATCTTTATGCGCCGTTTAAATTATTGCCGCGATAATTAAATTGAAATAATGTGTCGGTTACGCTCGAAAAATGATTTTTTCTTTTCTTAACTTTTCAATCATTCAATGATCATGATGTAGATACAAGAAAAATACGTGGTAGATAGAATATATAAAAAATCCAATCTGAGTAGTAAAATCATATAGAATCATAGAAATTAATCAAATTATATTACGAACAATTATAGCTTTTTCATCAATAAACCTTATAACCGGAATAATTTTTGCACTTTTTAATTTTAATATTAAGATTTTTCCATAAACTTAATATTTTCTCTATTCCACAACAAATTTCAAAGTTAATTTTTGCACAAATTATTTTAAATTATTGCCGCGATAATGAAATTGAAATAATGTGTCGTTTACGCTGGAAAAACGATTTTTTGCAATCGTTCAATGATGATGTAGATACAAGAAAAATACGTAGTAGATATATGTATATAAAAAAATTCAATCTGTGTAGCAGATGTATTTACATATTCAGCTTTTAAGGTTTATTTTGTATTATGTAATTCAAAGTTATATTTGTTTGCATTTTTATTTCGCCGTTTTTAAAATAATACGCAAAACGTAATAATTTCGCTTTCTCAAACAGTAGTAAAATAAAAGAATAATAAAAAAAACGGTTTACCCATATAAACAACGCATGTATACCTAACTCATACAGTATAGTGCTCAAATAAATTATTCAAAAATTAAGCGAGCTATCAATTTTCTAAAAATAACTAATATCGATGTTTTTAAGTTAAATATTTAATTAATTTCACGGAGTGGATTCAACCATGCAATAATATAGAGATAATAAAATCCTCCTTAGCTTTTAAACAATCCAACGCTGAATGTAATTCACTAAATTATGTATTAAGTCAAATTATATGCCATTATAACGATTTTTAATGCTAATTTACGAGCGCCGAAAAAAAACTTATATCCATAGCGAATTTTCTCCAAGGAATTTCTTTTGGCATTTAACCACCACATCGTCTCATTCATTCAGCGCGGCCAATAAAAAATCCATGTTCATATATAGTTTTATTTTACATTTTCGTTAAACTTCACGCTGATGCCGTTTTATTTTTAAAAGAGATACACAGCATTGTTTAAGGATGATATCATAAAAGTTAAGTGACCCAAGCGACGACTAATAAACATAAGATGAATATCATAAAATTTATTGTGAAATAATGCACAAAACAACAGCTTGTAATTTATGATAATATTTGATTTAATTTATTTTATTTGACTGGTAATTTAAGTAGATTACATTGAAATAAATCTATATGGCGATGGAGAGATGCGGAGAACAAAAAGCAAATACATTTAACCATGGCGCGGCGCGTCTAAATATGGTATATTAAAATATTATACGATACATTGTTCTCGCCGGTTTTATACTTGCAATTTGTTGAAAGTGGTGGAATATAGTGTAGGTGTTTTTATTCCGATAAAAAATATATTGGTGGTTAGAACATAACTATGCACATAAAAGGAGAACAAATGTATCGCATGCATACTGATTGTGAATATTTCAGCGCTGGAGTTGTTGGGAAAATCGAAACGTACAACTGGAGCCATTTAAAACTTTTAAATTCCTGCATTATATACGAATAATAGAGCAAGTCACTTGTTACAGAAAGACTAAATAGCTAATAAATTATGTGGCTCTTGTTTTCCACGATGTAATTTAAATAAATGTAAATAAACTACCAATTTATAGACACTGAAAATGATTATTTATACTGCTATTAAATAACATCGCATGCAAAGACATATATTTTAATTACATTCGAAATTCAAGTGAGAATTGTTTGATAACAAACAGTGGGGACGAGAGTTGGTTGGTTGGTTGGCTGGTTGGTTGGTGGAGAAAAAAAAAGAGTTAAAATAACGACAATTTGATTGTTGATGTTTGTGTGAACACGTTTTATAAAATAATGAAAAACCTCCCCTTTAAAAAAGCGAGCGAGCGAGAGGTATTTCTGGTGTTAAAAAAAGTAAATTTTGCGAGTTGTTTTATACGGGTTTGTGTTTCTGGCCAGAGGCCAAACATTTTCCTCACTCGCCAATCGAGCAAAATCGATGTGAGCGAGAGCTGACGCTCTACTATCCAGTCAAATAGCCGATGCAAAAGCCTTTAAAATTGGATTATCGACGATTATTTCTCGAAATAATTTCTCAACCAATCAACATGTCGCTGTGTGTATGTACTGTGTATACTGCAGCAATACTTGAACGAAAATTCTTCCAGCGATTAACCAGCCGAGGCTGGAATAATGCAAGGCATATGAGCATAAACACACACACGTGTGTATGCGAGTAAGGGAAAACGATGGAATTGTAAATTACGCGAGGGGCTGATGCCGCTGCTGCGCGTTCTAATTCTGATTTACATTACGTGTGTACGATATTAATTAGCAAACCGCAATTCGCGCAAATTCATAAACGTCTGCCGTTTTCAGTAATCATAAATAAGGAAACGCACGAATTCCCTTGCGAGGAAATTAAAATCCGCGCGCGCTATATAGTGAGTGCGAGAGAAAATTCCCCCTGCATTCAGCCTGCAGATTTTTGACCCAATGAATCGACTTTTATATTACCTTTTAAATACGCTCAAGTCACGCAAACAAAAGTCAACCCGAAAAAAAATAGCAAGTAAGTAAATGTACTATGTATGCGCCTTCACTGCAGCTATTCTACTACATCAATTTGCGATGATGATAAGAGAATTTGCAATGCGATATTATTATATAAGTAAGTAAATTTTTTCAGTCTTAGAAAACTCACCAGCCACGGTGAAAAAATTTTCAGCCACGCTGGGCACGACACCGGACAGTGTCGATCCCGAGTGGAGGATGAAATGTGCCAAAAAACAAATGAATGCGTTGCACTGAGATTAGTTATAATAGATCATTCACACAAGTCACAAAACACTGTCCTTCTTGTTTTTTTCTCTCTCCGTGTGTTAAAATGCACGATATCCAATTAGAATTCACTAGATAATTTAAAACGATCGCTAGAAAGCGTTCCGACCATCTGATTACAATTTGAATATTTGATGCGATTAATCATGTATTAACGCGATTGAGTGATGAGTTTTGTTATGAATGAATTCATATACATATATATATATATATACATATATATGTGGGAGTAACAGAGTTGTGTGAGCACGAAGACCTCTCGCAGCAAACTGTTTTAGAGTTGAGAGGAAGACTAAAGGCGCTTGCCGTCGGTCGATGCGCACAGCAGCATCGTCCTGCGCTTACGGGGACGCCTCTGGCGGTCGACACCGTCAATACCCAGTAGCGTCGCGATGCTACACAACTTCGCACCCATCTGGCGACATGTTTAATGCAAAAGAATATAACATTCATTTAAATAATTAAAAAGTACACACAGCAGGTAAACGAACCGAGTTGATTCCTCCTTTCCTTCCTCTCGCGCGCGTATACACTATATATATCTATATATATACATTTTAAGCGCCAGATGCTTCCTTGAAGACAAAACTTTTCGTTGAGAGGAGAGAAGAAAAAAAAATTTTACATGCAAATTGAAACCTCAACCTCTAACAACATATTGCAGCTATATTAAATTAAAATACTACTTGAACAATAAACGGGATGGAAAAATTCAATCAATTATGTACTTTCAATATTCATCATCATTGCAACTTTTCCTCCTCCTTTTCTTATTCCACTTTACTTTTCAGCAAACTTTTGCCGCTCGTTTAAATAATATCGTAATAATAACGAAAAAATAATAATAATAATAGGCAACGTAATACAATTTAATAATTAATTAATAATGTATTAAGTTAAGCGTATTTTAATGATATTACTAGATAGGTACGAGGTATAATGCCATTCCACGAAAATTTTGCATAAAATTGCTGCTGCTGCTCTAAGTAATCTCTTGCGCTGTGCATTCTATTCGCAGTATAAGCTGCTGTTAACTAACTAACAAAAAAGAAATATAGATAGAATTTATCAATATTTCCCAGAAAATTAATCGTAAATTCGTAACCACCACCATCATCCCCGTTGTTAAGATTCCCCATCTCATTACTAAAACATCACATTTCCTACTATATCTACTCCTACTACTACAAATAAAATCCAATGAATATAATTACGCAGAATTAGAACACGCGCGCACGTTAATTAAATCGTAATATACATATATAGAAGGAAGAAAGAAATTTCGTTGGGCGGCTGTATAATAGATTTATAATCTAAAGTAAATTTGATGATTTCCAATGCGATATATATTTATATACGCTATGATACATTTATCTAATTAGACACTTGTTGTTTCTCCAAATAGCCGCAAGCCAATCATGAATAAGCTAATTATTTCAAATAAGATAATTGCGCGGCACGGCAAGCTAGGGCTAGACGACGCTAGACGGGACGCTTTTTTGGCAGCCCGCTAATCGACGAAAAGCAATTTACGGGATGTGAAACCTTACACGGAAAAACACTCCGACGACATATTAATAAATCTTCGGCGCGCTGATATTTTCCAAAATATTTGCGTTTTCAAACGATTTACCCGAAACATTTAGGTAGATATTAGGTATTTGTCAGTTGGATGTGTTTTTTCACAAGCAAGCAAAAAAGTCGTGTTGTTTAAATAAACGAAAAGTTTAATTCTGCAGCAACAATGAAATTATGTATATCTTAAGAAATATAATCTACTTATATACTTTTTTGTAGGTATCTCCTCAATTGGATAGGATTTTTCTTTACGCATTTCGACATTTTTTTCCGATTTTTCTTTGATTTTTTGGTATTTTCTATCAAAATATTTAAGGATCTTCATCAAAATTGTAGGAAAAACTTAGTTCTTCTCGATTTTCGATCAATAGTTATAAAATTCGATAAAAAAATTGATGAAAAATGTCGAAAGATCAAAGAAAAATCAAGGAAAAAAGTTGGGTAAATATTTTTCGCCACGCAAAGAAAAATCCTCATCAAAAAGATAC
>JARJDW010017708.1:0-18534 GCA_030264715.1 Adinopsis sp. GC000173 | reverse complement strand
CCAGTGATAGGGCGACAAAACTTTAATATACGCTAAATGGGGCTAAATTGGTTGTATTGTCACTGTATTTGGAAGTTTAGGCCTTATAGCTTCTTCAAAATTGCGGAGGTACGATTTAGACGCAGGTACGAGTTGAGCAACCTTCCCCTAATTCAATTGAAGAATATGTTAAACTGTTTAATTGATTTCAATTATTATTACAATACATATTTTGCTCAGGTGTGTCCAAATAATGTATCGCACCGGCAAGACAAAACTTAATTATTTATTAATTTTGCTCAATTAACACCAAATAGAGAAAAAGAAAAACAACAAGAAAAATCCACACGCTATTCCATTGCGTTGTAAATTTTTCACTCATGCATTATTAAACGGAATAAAACGTAACACAGCCACCGAAAAAATACCGACCGGTAATAAAATGTATAAATAATGGAGTATTTTACTTTGTATAATATAAACCATAAATTTCATCCCGAGCGTTACCGGGGGAAAGTTGTAAATTTATATTAGCCGCATTCGCACATAGCCCCGGCACCATCGCTTCACGAAGACGGAAAAAAAAATGAACGCAATTTTTCACAACTAATATATCGAGAGGAGCGCATAAAAGTTTTATTTATTTTAAACAACTTCGATGCGCTGATACACGAATATGCCTTCAATTTAATTGCGCTATGATTAAATAGGTAGAATGGAACATTGTGTCGCTATAGAATTTGATACTCGGTTATGCAAATCGTTCTTGTCAAATGCATTTCTACTGGAATTCTAACGTCTTCCTTTTATAATATAGAAATAAAGGTTATTGTTTTTAATTGGTGATCGATCAAATTTCCATTTTTTTTTCAAATTTATTAAATTGCCTTCAAAAAAACATTTCTTTATTCGTTGTGGCGCATCGCGGAATCTTGTTATGCAAAACCTTTAATATTTTTTAATACAAAATATAAAAATATAAAAAATGTTATAAATAAAGTTTAAAATATTAATTGCTATTATCTACATTCAATTTAATTGGGCTGTGATTAAATAGATAGAATGGAACATTGTGTCACTATAGAGTTCGACATGTCAGGCAAATCGTTCTTGTCAATTGCATTTCTATTGGAATTCTAATGATTTTCTTCTTTAATACAAAGATAAAAGTTGTTGCATTTAATTGGTGATCGATCAAATTTCCATTTTTTTCAAATTTATTAAATTGCCTTTAAATTGAAAAAGAGCATATCTTTATTCGTTGCGCCAATTGAAGTATCTTGTTATAGAAAACATTTAACGTTTTTTAATAAAAAATATAAAACTGTAAAGGATATTATTGTCTTAAGTGATTTTTGTGGAAAAAATTATCAATTTTAAACTACAACTTCGATACGATATATGAATCTGCCTTCAATTTAATTGCACTGTGATTAGATAGATAGAATGGAACATCGTGTCACTATAGAATTCGACTCGTTATGCAAATCGTTCTTGTCAGTTGCATTTCTATTGGAATTCTAATGGTTTTCTTCTTTAATACAGAGATGAAACTTATTGCATTTAATTGGTGATCGATCAAACTTCCATTTTTTGTTCAAATTTATTAAATTGTCTTCAAATTGCAAAAAAAACATATATTTATTCGTTGTGCCAATCGCAGAATCGTGTTTAATGTTTTTTAATAAAAAATATAAAACTGTAAAGAATATTATTGTTTTTCAGTGAAACAAAAGTTCTTTTTAAAAAATTATCAAATTTACATTACAACTTTTGGATGCGATACATGAATCTGCCTTCAATTTAATTACGCTGTGATTAAATAGATAGAATGGAACATCGTGTCACTATAGAATTCGACTCGTTATGCAAATCGTTCTTGTCAATTGCATTTCTATTGGAATTCTAACGTTATTATTCTTTTCTGCTAATGGCGCATTTACAATTTTCATGTTTTTACATTTTTGCGAATTTTTAATTAATTTTCCTGCTTTGCTCTCGATAATTAAATTGGATTTGCTATTTTAGTGATATTGTGGTTTTTCATAGTAATATTGATAATGAAATTGCAATTTTTGGTTTCCAGAATTATTAATTAAATGAAAACCGCCATCGGAATTCTCATAATATATAACGTATTTATAAATTGTATCCAGGCAATTGTTTTGTGCATCAATTTCGCTCCGTACGACTATAATATGCGCATAATCAATCTAAAAAAATCACAAACTTGCATGCGAGACAATAATTTCTAATGCTACACGTTTAATATCGCAATAATTATATTATTCCAGACGAAATGTCATCTTTTTACGAGCGCACATAAAGCGCAATTTTATAGATATGCACCGTTTGGAGCAGCGACGGACGGCTGGCTCGCGTCGTACGCCATTGTCGTATAATTTCCCTAAGTGATCAATCTTATTCATACCCTTTTCTAACATTTATTTCATATTGTAATAATAATAGTAATGTTTTTTGGCGCGCGCGTTCGATCACACATATGGGGCTTGCATGGTGGGTGTAAATGATTAAATAAATGCGCTCGATAAATCAACAACGCTGGGCGCGCGTTGATAAAATGTATTACCTATATATATGTTGTTTATTTTTTATTGCAATTGTAGATAGGTTGGTATCGAATGTGATTTATCGGTGGATAATGTTAACAACTTTTTCGCAGAGAGGTAAAAAAAATTGGGCGGACAATTGATTGATGTTACAGAAAAAATGTGGACAGACAATGCCTGTAGCAATATTTGCGCAATTTGTATTGTCATTTTTTTTCTGTTACATTCCGATCGATAAAATTATTTTTCAAGAAGCACCAGCGTCGAAAAATTTATTTATACACCTAACGCTCAATTAGGCTGCTGCGCATTAAATTCAAGTATTTTTTGAAATCGAATATCATTTTAATTAAACACCAAAAAATAAGAGAAGTTAAAATGCGTTTTTGTGCAACGAACGTAGGCTGTTTCACATTTTTGCATTAAATTCAAGTTTATGTTTGAAATCGAATATCATTTTAATTAAGCATCAAAAATAAGAAACGTTGTCGTCTTGGAAATTCAATACAAATTTATGAATTGCTACTGAATCAATTCGCTGCCGCAATTAATTAAATTGCGCTTTTATAAAATGCTACCTTTTATGTTAGCATCAACAATTCAACGAATTCTTAATGAATTGAATTCATTTTTTGTGCTGTGAGCGCATTAAATGCCGCTCCAAACTAGCAATGTTTAATAAAACAATTGAGATGTTTACAAAAAACATTCGTCTCTTGGAAATTCAATGAAAATTGATGGAAGTAATGAATTGGCTGTAAGATAATTGGTCTAGCAAAATAATGCGATTTTATTGAGATGTTTTATGCAAAAAATGTAAATTAAAATAGCAGCAAGAACATAATGAATTAATACTGCTCGTAATTGGTATTTAATTAGTGCGATAACAATTAAAAAACTATGTTGAAACGTCCGATGTGAATTAAATTTCATCAATCATACAAACATACATATACATATACGTTGTTGAAAACGCAAAGACTTTAATGAATTTCCTCTCTTTGATATGAAATCAAATATTTGCGCACGCGAACCCAACCAATAAAGCTCATCATATATTTTCCGTCCGAATTTTTCTTACGTAGATGCTATGTGTGCTCAGCCGGCTGGCTCTACCCGTCCGAAGCGCGACATTTTATCGATCTACACCACCTATATAGTCTCGCAAAACCAGCATCATTCGGTAACAAGGTGATGGCAATTCTTAAATAGATATGCGTTTTCCTTTAAAAGCTGGTCTCTGTGTGTGTGTGTGTGTGTGTGTGTTTGTGAGGTTTGAACTTGACATTAACGTTGGATTAAATAAATTGTACGCCGCCTCCAACACGTTGATTTTAACCTATGGCATATATAGGTGTATATGCAGCAGTAAACAACCAACGCAAATCATTTATCGCATTTCGCAAAACAACAGCAACTTTCTTGAAAGCAAAGAGTGCATGAGTTTAAATCTGATATACATATACAAGGTGTTCAAAATGTCAAGTTTGTAGATTGCTTTCGACATTTTACTAATTTTATTAAAACATGCCATAGCTTTATACATTAAAATAATAATCTAATAACAAATTTCAAAATTTGTAGATTTTAGCGTATTTTGCTCAATATTTATAAGCATTTTGTAGAAATATTGAGATTTCTTTTAAAGAAGCTGTAGTTTTACACAATTTCGTAGGTAGAGCGAGAAAAATCGATGAAATCTTGTTTAAAAAATGCGAAATTTGCAATTCTTTTTAATCACATCTATCACTTCTAGTCAAATTTCAACAATAAATTTGATACACATTATATTAAAAAAATCAGCATAAAATTAGGTTAATTGGCGAAAATACCCAAAACTATGCTCGCACATAAAATTTATAAAAACTTGTTCCTTTACACTTGACTCGCACCAACAATATGTTTGATGCTAGCGACAAAACGTACCCTATGAATTGTATAATTAATACCCTGTATATTTAGTTATTTTACATTTACGCCATGTGAAAGCAAAGAAAAAATACGTTTTATTTTTGAAATAATAAATGCAATAGTTAATAAAATTTATTGCAACGATTCCAGCACCGATTGGCTAATTGCCAGATGAAGAAGTGCGTATAAGAAAGCGCTGAATTTTTTGAGGAAATTACGTTGTTTTTTTTTATTTAATATGTAATAATAATGGCCATTCAATTAATTAGAAACAAAGAGAAATAGAAAAGCATATAGAATATAATGTTATTATTTTTTATATTGAATAATCGGTTCCGGGTTTGCGATCGTATATTCACAAAAGAAAACAAGATCGGCTATACCGCTATTATTCATACTTTATGATGTGTGTATATGTATTATAGTGAACGCATTCCAAAAATGAAGTGAAATTGGCGAATTAAGAAGCGCACACATACACATATACACACATACATTCATTTTACATGGAATTTCAATTGTTTTAGAAATTATTATTTATATAACTTGATGGAAGGGGAGGCAAGCGTTCGGATCGGTCTGTTCGTATAAATATGGGCGAAGAAGCTACAAACAGACAGAACACTCATTCTGATCCGTTTTGCAAACATGAAGGCGTTTGTAAGTAACATTACAGAGTACATACGACCTATCATATATACATACTAACTAAATGGATACGTGTGTTTCTTTTTTTCCAGATTTTTATTAGCGCTCTTGTATGCTGTGCCCTAGCTGCCGCCGAGGAAGCGCAGGAGGGAAAGAAGCAGGAGAAACGAGGAGTGTTCGGCTTGGGAGATTATGGCGGACACGATTTTGGCGGCCACGATCATCATCATGAAAAGGTAAAAACTCAAATTATCGAAAAGAAGATTCCGGTACCATACACCGTTGAAAAACACGTACCATACGAGGTGATCAAGAAAGTGCCCTATGAAGTGAAGGTACCCGTACCACAACCCTACACCGTCGAGAAGAAAGTACCATATCCAGTAAAGGAAATCATCAAGGAACCGTATTATGTGCCCCAACCATATGAAGTCATCAAGAAAGTACCGTACGAAGTAAAAGTGCCTGTGCCGAAACCGTACGAGGTTAAAGTACCTGTTCCTAAGCCATACACCGTCATCAAGAAGGTACCAGTCCCGGTTAAAGTACCTGTACCGCAACCCTACACCGTTGAAAAGAAGGTACCCTATGAAGTGAAGGTCGAAATTCCAGTTCCACAGCCCTATACCGTTGAGAAAAAAGTTCCATACGAAGTAAAAGTCCCCGTTGATAAGCCGTACACCGTTCATGTGCCAAAACCATATCCAGTCACCGTTGAGAAACATATCCCATATCCGGTTGAGAAACCCGTACCTTATGAGGTAAAAGTTCCGGTAGATAAACCATACCCAGTTGAAGTACCGAAACCAGTACCGTATGAAGTGAAAGTACCAGTCCCACAACCCTACACCGTTGAAAAGAAAGTACCGTACGAGGTAGAGAAACCATACCCAGTGCATGTTAAAGTACCCGTCGATAAACCGTACCCAGTCTACAAGGAGGTGCCAGTACCAGTCGAGAAAGAAGTACCCTACCCAGTTAAAGTACCCGTTCACATTCCGGTAAAAATTCCGCATCATCATGAACACCACGGCTGGGAGCACAAGAGCGGTTGGTAGATAGATAAAATTATCATACAAACGCCATTCATTGTTTTTGTTATCTAATTAAACGTTATCTGTTTTTCCATGTAATAAAGCGTATGTTTCTATAATAATAATAATTTGATGACTTCACTTACCTATTAAACCAATCATCCGTGTAGCGTGGATACGGAAACGGATCGTTGCTGCTGAAGTCGTAACTGGCCTCGGCGTTCTGCAATAAAAACACATCATTGCAATTAATTAAATCCATGCTTCTTCGTGCGCATCACTACACGTCCTCTTATTCTTATTAACTTACATAATTGAATTTCAAATCGGGATGCATGTAATCGACGCCATCGTCCATGATCGCCGTGGTGATGTTCTTGCCGGTGACGCCTTGCGCCCATGCCGCCTCCACATTCAAATCGAGCTTTGCTTTGCCACCGTTCTGGCCCGTATTCTTCAAATACCATTGAAACGAAAAATAGGGATCGGTCGGATCTTTATGCGGTTGAATGTTCTTCACAAGATTTTCTACTTTCAGCGGCTTGTATCCGCGCTTCACGCGGGTAAATCCGGGCTGCTGAATTGCAGAATGTACCTATACAAACATCGAGAAGAAAGAAGATGAAAAAAATTACTTACGTCGAATTTAACACATTGTAAAAACTCTACCTTCGGCGCAATCAAGTAAAACACAATGAACACAATTTTGAGGTTAGGATAGCTTGAAACCACTCATACCAACCCATTAGAAAAAAATCTCAATCTATATATTGTTTAAAACACAATGCTGAAATTATTATTGAAAAGGACAGCGCCTAACAATATCCAATTGATATTTCGAAATCCAACGATTCGACTATTTATTGAGTATGATTATAGTCATCATCAGGGATATGCAGTAACTAGTGAAAAACATTATAATCAATATGAATATATTAAAATTGGCAATAATAATTCCAGCATTCGAGGATTTGGTGTTTCAAACAACCACACATAATCTATTAATAGAAAGTTGAAAATATTTTATGTTGTATTGAGTTGTATTTATTTGCGAAGGAAGGTAGAAATTTATTGATATATTTGGTATTCAATATTGCATTCAATCTGATTAAAACGCAAAGTAAAGGGCGGCGTTCAATTCAATGACATCTCATAAAAGACCGATATTCAAATATTGTGCCGGGCGATCCCAAACCACAAAAGCCTCGAAATGTTTACATCCTATCAAATTATATTGACGTTGAAAGGAATAACTTTACAAGTTTCCCTATACCAAATATGCCGTTCCATTCGGAGCGCAAAACGTTCCACAATACATTACTTACATAAATTAGATAAAAAAAGAAACGGGTGAGTGCGAGGAGGAGGTAAAAGCGTAAGTGAAATGAAGAGGAAGATAAATATCTTTCGTGTGTTTTTTCTATATACACTTGGTGTGTAAGTACCTAAGAGAGTATATTACATGCGTCGGACAGATGTTTGCGCTTGCTGTACATATCTACTTTTACTTTTTTCTTCGCATCCTAAATAGCTAGCGTTCATTTACATTAATAAATTTACATTTGACATTTCACTTTTTCACGCCAGGCTTTTTTGATAAGCTCGTCGAATTACGAATGAATTGTGCAGCGAAATGAACAAAATCGAAACAATGAAATTATTTCCAGAATTTCATTAAACATGATATTAATCATTTTTAATATACTGTTTAAAACGGAATGTAAGTATTAATAAAATAGTTACGTATTTACATTCGTATACGTACACAGCTAGAAATTTTCATAATGAACGAATGAATGAGTGGCGTTTTTTCGTTCGACTGCGCTTGGAAAGTTATCTCAAAAAGAAAGGAGTATTAAAAAAGTAATTTAAGAAGTTGGAACTTTGCAGCAATGCAAAAAACACGGCATTGGATATACATTTGCGTAATTTAATCGAATCCGCGAATTTGTATCGTTTTGCAAGAAAGAGAAAAAACTAAGCAGTACTCTACTGTGCTGCTGCATTCCGTTCGCATTGATAGTTTCTCCGGATTATTCAAATTAAACATTAGCATAAACATAATGTTTTCATCACGTTGAAAAATGTTTATGAAAAATCCACAATGTGCACTCAAACTAAGCCACCCGGTTCATCAGATTAGCAACTGCTCGTTGACATTTATGCTTTGTGTGTTGCTTTGCTCGACGGTTCTTTTGACAAACAAGGAAAATGTTTTCTTCTAGCGCCAGCAGCGAAAACCTACAAGTGCAAAAGCCATTTCTAATGTGAACGCTGTAATAATAAAGAAAAAAAAGTCGGTCGGTCGGGACAAAAATGATGAATATATGTCTGGAATTCGAAACGTCTTTCACAAACGTTCAAACTGCGTAATTTATCAGCGTAAGCCCTGGAATTTTCCGGTCGTAAGCTCACCGGTACTTTAAAGCTTTTGACCTTTCAAGCGACTGAGAGCGCCAACATCAGCGATTCAAACAACGATTTTTATGTAACATTTCTCCAATTAGTCCTGTTACTAACCGAGAGACTGGAAAATAGCAACTCGGACACAAACTGTCCACTTTATTCTTTTAAGTAAAATATAGATAGAAGTTTTATAATCAGCTTGGAAAAATCCTACAGAGAGATGTACATTGCAATTTAAAGTAATATTTTTAGAAATAAGCTTATATATTTTATGTACTAACAACCTATGTCTCAATATTATTAAAAGGGTGACTAGAAAATAGTCAAATTTAATGATTTAATATGAAAATTTGCTGAAAAAAAAAAGAAAATGAGCATAAAACATACAATAAAAGGTCAATTTTGGACTCATTTTAATCATTTTTGCATTTCTTGAATAAATAGAATAAAGCGATCAGTTTTCTATTAAAAATTAGTTGAGAACTAAAAAAAATCAGTGAAAAGTGGTTAATTGACATTTTGAGCAGGACTTGCTTGGTTTTGAAAGCTTTTCATTAATTTTTTATACTTTTTGAGCAAGTTTTCTTCATTTTTTGCATAAAATTGGCAAAAAAGTTTAAAATCTTGCCAGTTTAATAATTCTTTATACTTTTTGAGCAAGTTTTCTTCAGTTTTTACGCAAAATTGGCCGTCCAAAGACACAAAATAATTTCAAAATATCGCAAAATTCTGTATTAAACACACAATGTCTGCGGGTAAATCTCGAAAGTTATTGAGCGAGATGTACACGTTGCAAATAATGGTAATAAATGTCCGATGTGTTTTAGTCGTATTTGTGTGTGTGTGTGTGTGTGTGTGCTGGAAGCGAGCAAGAAACTGTCAACTCACGCCGCCACTAAATTGTGAGTGAAATGTTTTCTCGTGTCGTGCTGGCTGGCGCTGGAGGAAACGTATATACGCGCGTCATGTTGCAAGAATGATTGCGAGAGGAAAGCTAGACAAATTTCGTCTTTGCGTTTTGGAAGGCGCACACACATACACCAACCAACATATACAATCACATTATCGTTGCGGCGTTGCTCTGCCTATCATCACTTTGCAGAATTGTGCCGTGGCGTTGCGTGAAGCCGCACCATAAACAAATGGAAAAAGAGAGAGGGTGCCTTTGAGCTTTGACCGGTGTACGCAGCAATTTTCTCTGCGCTCTGTGTAGGAAAAATCGTATAATGTTTTCGGTTTATTTTTAGCGCATTTAATTGGTTTAGTTTCAATGTCATCGCACAAGCAAACGAGACATGTCTTTTCTCTCTATACATATAATAGAAGTAAATCCACGTATACAAAGCAAATTTATGAGATGTATTATTTTTCCTAACAATATCGCATAAATTCTCCTTCTCCTTTGTATCTTCTTCTTGCAGAATTCTTTTGTTCCAGTAATAGTTCTGGAATCCTGTAAATATTTTAAGGGTCGAAATCACAGACAATTTACATCATGCCAAAAATCTGTTTGCGAAAAGTTTACGAATAACGCTTACAGTTTTTTTGCGTAATAAATCACCGGTTACTTTGCACAGGCGGCAACTTTTACATAATTTACAGTTCGAACGTTGTGCACAACAAGCGTTGCCATGCTGCCCGTGTTTTTCCCACCAACACCCTCCTCCTCATCATCCTGTTCTTCTCGACGACGACGACGGCGACAAGATATTTTCTAATTGTAATTACACACAATCATAATGCGTGGGCTTAAACAAACTTTTTTATGTTGTTGTCGATGTAATTAAAGCGTCATTGTATGTTCGCATTGATGAGTACGTAGTATGTGTGGAGGAGGCAGTCGAGTGGTGTTTTAGGCTGAATGCTGGGTAAATATTATTCGAACACTCATCGACTATGACTATGGATGGAAATAATCATTATGTACAGTTTATGAAACCGGTGGTTATGTTTTTGGGCTTTTCATCAAACAATAATCACATATTACAATACTAGGTTTTGTTCCGCATTTACTGTGCAAATGAAAAACCTTCTCTTTTTTACGAAACGAAATTTTAGTCTCGCCCTATTATTAACAATTATTATTTTTCAAACTGTTACTGTCTTGACCAACTACTAAAAATATTTCAAACCAGTAGCAACCGTCGGAGCAGCGGATCTTTCTTAGACCCCTCATCCAGCGATGGATTTAGCATAAAAGACGCCGAAATCAGTATTATTTAGCAATTTTTCTATCAATAACTTTTTCAGATAAGTTTAGTCTCGGCCTATTATTAACAATTATTACTTTTCTAATTGTTACTGTGCTAGCCGACTACTAAACATATTTCAAACTAGCAGCGACGGCCGGAGCGGCGTATCTTTGCGAAGCGGTCTCACAAATATCCAGAAGTGGATTTAGTCTGAAAGATGCTTGATATATAATTTAGGCAGACCCGTCGTTAGGTACGGGAAAATAGGGCTTGTGTCCCGGATGTCGCGCTCTGAACTACCTAGTTCCTAGCGAATACGTTTTCATTTACACTCGAAGGGCTTCACAATTTGTTCCTTGCCCCAGGCATCGCACTTGATAGCGACAGATCTGAGTTTAGGAGCCCTAACAGCGACTAACAAAACAAAGAAAACTGCAATTATTAGTTACTTTGGTACTGTTACACCTCCCAAACTTGTTAGAAAAAATAGTCATTTAATGGTCTTTGATGAAAAGTCCGTCAAATAAAATAAAAATTATGAAAAATATGTGAAATTTGACGCGTTTAGAAACATTTTATAGATTTTTACTCAATTTTCCTTCGTTTTTCTTATTTTCTATTCATGGCAAAATATCAAAAGATATTAAAAATTATACAAAAAAATATTAAATTTAACGTAATTTTAAGTGTTTTAGAACTCTTATGCGATCCGCCGCGGTTTCTAACATATTATTTTGCAAACATAATTAGAAATACATCACCTAGTAGCCAAAAACTAATAAATCAATCGATTCTGAGCTTTTTCGAAAGTTTTTAAAGCTCTACCTATTTGGTAAGCAAGTTTAAAATCGATTGTAACATTTTTGCCAAACATACAAACCGACGACAACACGACTACGACGAGTTTATAAAAAAGCGAACTTTTTTATATGCTGATGTATTGTAATCACATTGATGAATACGTAATATTGAGGAGGCGGACAGGACGAGTGGTGCTTTAGGCTTGCCGGCTAGATGGATGGATGGATGGATGGATGGGTAAATGTTGTTTCGAACACTACTCTCCAATGAAAATAATAATCGGAGTAGTGTTACGTAAAGTTTACGAAACTTTATATGCTTTCTAGTTTGATGAATTTTGGGTGGGTTTTCATTAAAAAAAAGTGAAATTTCCAAACACAATGAATAATTGGATACGAACGAAGTTATTATGTATAAACCAAATAATAAATTTCCATATCTATTGTAACATAACTAACGGATCTGAAAGTTTGTATGTGTGCGCGCATTACATATGCCATATTTTCCTTCCGAGAGGCTATATTGTCTGCCATCGTCTGGATGCACAAACAAAGATATGCTGATTTTTGAACGGAAATCAAGATAATAGAGATATAAGCAACAATTACTCGCGCGCTCTCCGAATTTCAAATTTCAAATCAATGTGAGACTTGTCAATAAAATTTCGTAGATACATTATTCAAAACGGTAATGTTTAGCGGGCGCAGTGAAGATAAAGGCAATAAAAAGGAGCAAGTTTAGCGAAACCGGCTGTGCTAACGACACACTGCTTGAAAACCATTATTTTTCTGATTTTATTAAACTTTTCAGAGATAGAACAATGCTGAATGCTGCTGGTGGTGGTGGTGGAAAGGAAAACACGTTGCCACCGCAAAAGTACATTTAAATAATCGATGGTTGTGGAGCGTTGATGATTTTTTGAGTAAATTATTACTTTACAACACGTATACATCATATTAGAATGCAATATTAAATAAAATACATGAATCGGTTTTATTAGCAATTAAACGTGAATGTTTGTTTACAGCAACAGAGAGAGAGAAAACTCACCAACGGCTCGACTTTCAATTTCCTCATGTGCGTAATGCTTCTCTTAGCTCGCACCGGCGGCAGGCCATGATTGATGAAATGGTACTCCTGCTTCGATCCCAAAAGCTGTAAATTGACATGACATTATATTAGCGCAAGTTATTACGTGTGGAATAGAATACAAAGGACAACAGCTGTTTTCACTCACCGGGCCCATGTTGATAAAACCATGCTTGTTGGCGATCTCGTGCGCCTCGGCGAGTTCGACATCTCGACGGAAGCGCACAAGGAACGAGTTCGAGAAGAGATCACCAGCACAAACACCGTTCAACCAGATGGTAAATAGGGAGAGCCCGCACAGGATAGCCCAGTGCACAAGCATCGTCGGACTACAATGGAGCTTGGCAGCTCGCTCGTCGCGACGCTACCACCGCGCATTAGATTCACTTCTCTGACGTCATACACATTGATTTTACCGCCACGCTTTTTTGCGTCTATGATAAGCGTTTAATTTGCAATAAAAAAATTGTTGTTTATTCATCACATTCAAAATAAATTAACACCACCGCTTATGAATAGTTTAATAGATAATTCTATTTTCATATTTTATTCAACATTTTATCGATTTCGTTTCAAAATTCCCGCTTTCTATCAGGTGGTTTCTCAAATGACCTCATTTTAATTCTAATTATTCAAATCAAATACAAAGTTTTATAAAAAAAATTAAATTTAAAGACGAATTACTAAAAATATTATACATATCAACCCTGATATTAGCAAAAGTATAATGTACTTATGTAATCCTTATATATTTTACAATATACATTACACTTGAATAAAATTTGAAGCTGGAAAAGTTAGTTGAAAATTAAAGTAATAAATAGCCGCTAAAAATAAAGAAAATTTAAAGTTATATATGATAAATTTTCTACATTTTCTGTAAACAGCGCCAGTTTGTATGAAATGTGAAACAGAAAGTTCAAGCAAAGTGGCGCTGCCGTCCAGCAAATCGAATGAAACTAACGGAACCTAACGATATTTGAAAACTACGATACATACACAATTAATCACCGGCCGGAATGTTTGTTCAATATAAAAAAAACAACGAAATAATAACAGGAAAGCAAGCAAACAAGCAAGCAATTGAAAGAGAGTATACATATAAATTGAATTCGCTTTATTTAATAAATAGTATGATGTAGTTACTATTTGAACACATATGATGAGGAATTGAATTGAGTTTTAGGGATTGTTGTTTTTTTTTCATACAATTCGTATTTAAATAAAGCTTTTTTGATATAAAATTGATTTACTTTATTATTATTGCAAAATTATCACACGTGCAAATACTTGCATCATATAATACTGTAAACCAGTCCAAGTGATCTAGTGATCTTAAATATATAACATGATAAATTCACAAGCAAAAACTGTATATTATATATATATATTTCTCAAAAAATAATAAATAAAAATTTAGATCAAATAACTTAATCTAGTAAAATAATGAGAATGGATATGATCAAATATATATCCTTGAGTTACTTGTACTTTTCAATCTCTTTGGTTGTTTGGACAAAATCTATCTTAAACCAGAAGCGCGTAATTCAAGTAACGCACTTTGAGTTATAATGCCATGGGACGGATTGTAACTATTGAATGACATGTAAATGTTACTTTTCGAATTCATTGTACGTTTCCGTGCATTCTCGTTGTTTTTGTTATTGTTGTTATTGGTATGATGTTGTTGTTGTTGAGGTTGGTGGTGTTGATGGTGATGTTGTTGGTGGTGTTGTTGCATTTCGTGATAGCTACTGCCTTTACCCTTATATTCCTTGTTTGGCAGCAGTGACGCTTTGGAAATATGTTTTGCTAGTTTTGGATCAGAACGAATGTATAATGGATTTTTCGGTTTCACTGATGAAACTTGATTCAATTTAGGCTCCGATTGGGTAACGTAATTTTTATTATTATTACTACTATTATTGTTATGACTAGTAAAACGTGGATTTAAGAATTTGTCGGCGTGCCTCGAGACGCACGATTTCGTTTCGAATCGAAAATCTGGCTCTACCTTAACAATATTCTTTTGCATACGTAACGGCTTCAATTTGCTACGTGTATGCGTCGACATCAACTCATACAATTTATTACGGTAATCGTCTACCGATAAACGTACGTCATCGTTCAGTGGTATAGTTACGCTAGATAGCATTTTGATCTCTTGATTTGGATCGTGAAATTTGGAGACGTATGGATGTTTTAGCGCTTCATCCGCCGTTAAGCGATTATCTGGATTAAATAATAATAAACTGTTTATGAGATCAATTCCATCAATCGGCACATCATTGCCCACTAGTGACTTTAGCGAAATTTTCGTCACCAAACAGGCATTTTTTATCATCGACGACCCTATCCCACTCACACAAACTTGATTTATATCTAGAAAGAAAAACAAAATATATGATCTGGTGGTAATTGTTGACTAAAACAAATTAGTATTGTCTATCTAATAAAGTTGAAAACACTAGCATTGATTAAAATTTTATATTAATGTTTTTTCTTTAATTACCTTCTGGCGAAGGCGTTGCAATCGTAGCCATGATCTTCTCAATTTGATTGACCGTGGAACTGCCCGGAAAGATGGGCTTTCCCGCCAGCATTTCGCCCAATATGCAGCCCAAACTCCACATGTCAATGCCTTTCGTGTAGTGACGATTGGCGATCAAAATTTCTGGCGCTCTGTACCATCGCGTTGCTACATAGTCAGTTAACGTCGGATCGGTATCGTTCGGCACTCCTTCAATATTTTGCGTTAGCGATCTCGCAAGACCGAAGTCAGCGATCTTGCATCTAAATTAAGAAACGACAAAAACATCCTTGTAATACACACTCAGTATTACAAAGCAGGACAGTATTTAATGCTTAATAATGATTCTTATGTCTGGAAGCCGCAAATGAAAAGAATATGACTCTAATTCAAAATCTAACTAGTTTTAACAAAAGTAAAGTCTTTTTCTTCCCTTGCCAAATAATGTGCGAATAATAATCGCTTATTCAACCAAACTGAATTAGAAATTAATTAACTTTCTACATATATATCACTTCTAAAAGAATAAAGTTGTTAAAAAAAATTTAATTGTGAATGTCTAAAATAGATTTTAAAGATAAGAGAAAAAAGTTTTCAAAGTATTTACTTCTACTATACGATATCTGAACATCTATGCATGAAACTCATAATTTATTGATAATTACGTGTGACTATGTAGTAAAAGTCGTTAAAATACTACAATAATTATATCAATAAAATTTCTTAGCAGTAGCCAAAACATTACGATGATATACGCAAGTCATATTAATAATTTCGGTAAATATGTATCAAGGACCAATTGATTGTATGATTATTTAATTGGGTGTAATATAAACTATCAGAAAATAGCACATATTGATTGAATTCTGTCGCACGACATGAATAATAAACAATGTGGCCAAGTGAACTTGACATAAATAATGCTTACAATACAAAAAAAAATTGATGTAATCATCAAAAGATGCAAGATAGATATATACGTATGTTGGAGTATTACTCACCTGCATAAAGTGTCTAATAATACATTACTCGGTTTTTGGTCTCTGTGGATTACATTTCCAGAATGAATGTATTTGGTGGCTTTAAGCAGCTGATACATAATGTATCGCTTATGCACATCTTTCAACACATTCCCTCGTTTAATAACGTTGTGTAAATCAGTTTCCATATATTCAAAACCCAAATATATGTCACGATTGTTTGCAGCCCTAAAATAAATAGAAATAAAGAATAAATATAATAAGTATCGAAGAACATTAACAATACCTGTGAATACTATGTAATTTAATAATGTTTGGATGATTTTTGAATGATTGCAAAAACATAATTTCCCTAAATGTACGTTGAGCGTCAGTCTGATTACGAAAAGCATCGAATATCTTCTTCACAGCCACAACTTCCTTCGTTTTTCTATCAATGGCCTTCCAAACAATACCATACGCTCCTTTTCCTAAACGTTTGTGGATGTCGAAGCGCTTGGCAATGTGTTCGTCAATTTCTGACATCTTATCTTTATTATGAGACATTCTTGTTCGTTTCTCGATTTCGCAATTCGTAAAAAAATTTTGTATACAAAAATGTGTGTATGTGTATAAAAATTAAATTATAAACATTATTTTTAAAAATCAATATAAGATGACATCAATATGTAAAACTCTAAAAACAATTATTATCAAGTTAGTAGTGACACGCTTGATCCAATTTCTTCTTTTTATTTATTTTATTATTTATCGTTATTAATTTTATGCTATTCTATTTAGACACACTGGATATTTCTCACTAAACACGTTTAATATTCAGCCGCAAACCGAATTATATCTTCAAGCACATCTTATTAAATGATTCTCTATATTCTATAATATTGTTAAATCATTAAAAATCAAATAAAATAAAATATCTTAATCTCTTGACAAATCACATTTCTATTGCTATGACAACTATTTGTATATTTCAAACTAACAACCAACCACTCAAACAACCTTCAACTCCCACGGAATGCCAACCGTTCAAATGAATAAGTTCATTACATCTATTTTTATTCAATTTTATTTATTTTATTATTAATTTTATTTCATTACAATTAAAACAGCACAAATTGCTGAAATATGTATAAAAAATGTAATAATTACATATAATAATTAGAATCTGTGACATCTGTCAAGCATTGCCAACAAAAAATAATCATAATATTTTATCAAGTACAATCAGTACAATGTACGACGAAAATAACAAGAATAAATAAAATAAACGTGAAATAACTCCAGTTTCCAACCAAAGATGTTCTTTTGATATCGATCTCATCGCAGTTTAATGTTTTAGTAATCATCAACTGAGAAATCATCAGAAATTAGTAAATTTCAACTCAAGTATAGTATTTAAGCTATAATATAATTATCAGTCATGTATAGTGGAAATTATGATGATTTGGAGGCGCAAAACAGGCAGATTGTGTTAGATGGCAAACGTGTATTGGAACGAACCGGTGAGAGTATAGCAAGATCAAATCAAATTGCCATCGAAACAGAAACAGTTGGAATTAATGTTGTGAACGAGTTGAGCGAACAACGCGAGTCATTGCTACGAGCCAAGTCCCGGCTAACGAATGCAGATAGTCAGCTGGATGAGACGCGGAACGTTTTAAAACGGATGGGACGGAATGTATTTTACAATAAGTTGATTCTGATACTGATTATTCTACTTGAAGTGGGCATTCTTTCAACGCTCTCCTATCTGAAATTTGCTAAGAAATAAGTCAAGTCTATAATATTGTACGAGGTGCTATTGCATATTTTATGTAAGATTTATATATATATATAATAAATATTAAAAATATTTTAAATAGCACATGACTAAACAGTGGGTAACAGTCGCCTATGCTTCACATGCAGCATTCAAGTTGTTGAAAGTGAAAGGTCCGAACCGTCCGAACTATCCTTTATTACGGGTAATTCGTGATTTGATTGGCCAGAGTCTAACGGTTCAAACACATTTCAAACACTTGTTTACTATTGTGACAGTTAACGACACCTGATCATCTCTGCGTTTTATATTATTTTATAATATTATTATTGATATTTCTGCAACGTAAGTATTTATAGCAATTTGTTTATAATATAAAATATTAATAATTACATTATTTTTTAGAGTTTCAGTTGAATATATATATTCATCTTCTCGTTTACCTTGCTTACCCTTTTTATTATAGTATATTGATAGTTTTGTAAACGTAAGTATTCGAAGCTACTTATTTATGATATACAATATTAATACATTACACTGTTTTCTAGGGTTATAGTTGAATATATTCATCTTTGCATTTACGTTGCTTAGCCTTTTTATTATATTATATTGATAGTTTTGTAAACGTAAGTATT
>JARJDW010017707.1:0-12364 GCA_030264715.1 Adinopsis sp. GC000173 | reverse complement strand
GGGTCCATCAAAATTTCCTTCCAATTGGCACATCTGTAATTCGGTTTTCATTAATTTAGACTTAATAACTATTACAGATGAGTCGAACTGCAATAGCGATCAATCACTCCCACTGGTATGAGTTTCCACTGCATGTGCGTAAATCAATTATATTGATCATGGCCCAGTCGCCAATCGAGTTCCAACTGAAAGCTGGCAATCTATACTTGATCAACAACTATTCATTACTTCAAGTAATCAATTGCTAATACTGATTTGGAGATAGATTGTAAATATGTTTAGTACTTAATGAGATTTTTAGTTACGGCAAGTTGCAACATCGTTCTACACCCTACTGATAAATGTGAAAGAGAAATAATTCAAAAAAAAAATTAAATAATTTACAGTTAATTATATGTTGGCAAAATAATTCTAATGTTTTTAGTCAGAGCACTTGTAAGGCATTTATTTCACAAGAAAACAAAAATAGTATGTAGTAATTATATCCACCTGAGGAAATTTATCATCAATTTGCTATAATTTATGGTGAAAATGTTTTCACTTTCACCACCCTTCAATGAATATTGAATAAATAATTAGCTTTCAGCACATGAACTGCAATTATCATATCTTTACATATTACCTACATGTCTAAACGCAGGCAATCGATTTACTGAATTAATTATTTGCATTGAATCGATATAACTAATAAATGTACGTTACTATAATATGCTAGACAATTTGTATTATATGCTAATTTCATACTCTACTACTTGTGCGATCCACCGAATAAATGTATTTATCCAATGTGGCATGAATATTCAAATTAAATCTTTTTAGACCACTTTCAAACATCACAGCAAGCTGCAAATTGGTATGATAACTTCTTTTAGGCAACACTACGATATGCCATAGTTAGATTTGCAAAAATGAAAAAAAAAATGTCGACCAAAATAACAGCTTATATGCAGAACGTTGAAAAAAATATTTTTTTTAGACCACTTCTAATCATCGTAGAAAGCTGAAAATTTGTGTGTATACTATTATTAAGCAATACTACTAAATCAAAAAAAAGTTGAAAAAAAATTTTTTGAGCGAAAAAACGGCAAGGGGTTAACCTTACGATTTTAGCAAAAATCGATGGATCATCGATTTTGTTCAAACTTTGTATAAAGGGGTATTTAGTCATTCTAAAACGATTGGCGTTGTCTGTTACTCGATATTTCCTATAGGAAAAAGGTTACGGGGCATTTTATTGTAAAAATGTAGGTTTTTCACGATCTTCCCTAACTTCTTTTGGTGTTTTTGCATTTTCCACTCCGTCATTCGACGGGAAATTTAATTTTATATAAAAAATGGTTTTTACATTAATCATTTTCATTTATTTACAGAGGTAAAAAAAATAAAAACCTTAAAAAACAACCGGTTTACTAGTATTTAGACCTAAATCCTATACAAACATAAATTCACCACATTTTGCGCTGTAGCGTCCTCCAGCGAATAAAATGACATATTTTAGTACTACTAATATTACTAATTTTTGGCAACGCTGTGCAATCTGTCAAAATAACTAAGTAATGATCTAATTTGTGAAGCAAATTTTCTTTTGCGAATATCACTTTCGCATTTCTCGATGTAATTGGACGAAAACATTTTTATATGAGCAGCCGAGAAGATGATCTCCCATTTCTCTTTCTGGAGGTTAGATTCAATATTGGTATTTGGAAAGTGAAATCAATGCACCATTTCAAGGTCTGAAACAAAATATTTATACTTTGTATTATTAAGTAGGAGTATTATATTTACATCATAGAATGTGATGTTGTGGTAACCGAATTGAACGAAATTTATGCTCAGTTTTCTATTTTTTAATTGTATTTTTAATTTTTTTAGGTTAGAAATTACTTATCATCCTCAAAATGTCATTGCAAATGGATTTAATTTATTTCCGCTGCTCTCAGGTCTATACAACTCTATCCTATTGGCTTTTTACATTTATCTAAGTCATGATTACTCTTAAACGGGTTTTAGTTCAATCTTAGGGCTCCCAATTCTAACAATTCCTTACTACTGGTTTTCGTAATAAACAAGAAATGTTTTTGGTACACTTCAGAGCGCTTAAACTCCCGGTATTGGCCTCTTCGCTCAGATCGTAAAGTACACCTAATGAATTGGTATACCACGTTGGCATGGTCCTATGTAGTCGCCTCAAGAAGCATTTATCATACACACTCCAAACTTTAGACCGCTGAAACTCTTCGGATGCAAGATACTCATGATTATACTCCTAAACCTAACGGCCTTCTCATTCTCATCGTAAAGCATATGGTTTCATTAATTTTGCTTGAGCTCATATGGTAAGTTGACACTATCGACTTCTCCACTACCTCTTCTTTGTCTTTGATTTCTTCAAATTAATGAAATATACAACAAGGTGATCCAAAACAGACTCCCCAATTTCAGAAAGGCTTAAAACGCAGTACAAATTAGGAAAAACGTTTCTTTTTTCTAATTCCGTATAGTACCCCATTTCATTCGCTTAGGTTCTAAAAGCTCCATGTACAAATTTTCCACTATTCAGCATTTAAAATGAAGAAGGCATAAACATGTTAGATACGTTGTGGCGACACTTTTGCAACCTCGTATTGTAGAAATTGGAAACAACTCTCTGTACCAAAAATATTTATTTTTAGAATCTAAGAAAATTAAATCTGGTACTCTACTGAATTAGAAACAGTTTTATTTTCCAGAATACTTCTATTCCACTTTTTAAACCGTTTCAAAATTGGGAAGTCCGTTTTCTACTACCTTCCAAACTGTATAAAACAATTTAGAAATCCGTTGCTAACTCACCCCAACGTCAAACAATAACTTTCATTAATTTTACACATCAATATATATATATATCTAATCGTCTACCAATTTATATTATTATATTATATAATAGTTTCTTCCAAGATGGACTCAGCACCACTCGGTTTAAACTTTGACGATACGCCATCGACGGCTAGCGACAATTCGGCGAATACCACAACGATCACACTCACCGAACCGCATCCGAACACCGAAAGCTTCGCCGGCATCGAATCCTATCTGCAGCGGTTGCACGCAGTGCAATTGGAAGAAGATCACGAGGATTGGAATCCGCCGCCATGGTCTATGGATGAGGTAACGATGCCGGTGGAGGAGGACTTGGAGGAAGAGGAGGAGGAGGAGGAGTTGGTGGAGGAGGAATCGACCGCATCCACCTACCATACGTGTTCGTGTAAGAGTGCCTCGGTGCTCGGTGAGGGCGACTATATGGGACCGTCGCCGAGCGATATACTCGTCGATACGCTGGTGCATCATGAGCTGTACGATGAGAGTGAGGACGCCGTGACGTTTAAGGAGACGGAGACGAGTAGTGAGGAAATGGACACTGAGGGCAGCGAGAATAAGCTAAATCCATTTGTAATTGATCGGCTTTTAAGATTATTAGATTGTAATAAATATCTCATCGGGTAATGGGTATAAATTAGAGATTTGAGGAAGCCTAGGTCTAGAATAGAGGTGGGCATTAAGTCGATTGCGAATTACTTGTGGATCTTTAGAACATTTTGAGGTAAAATGATTCGGAAACAAACGTTTAGAAGACCGTAACATTTTGGCAAAAATTTCAAAGTAGTTCGTTTTCTAAAAGATTGTCCTGGAATAAAATGATTGTGCCAGATTCCTCCACGACACCTATATCGACGCCAAATTTAGGGCGGATACCTAGTCAACAGAGATAATTTTTCACCAGAACTCCTAATCTCAAACCACTAAACCCAACTTTCTAGTCACTAGGATTACAGGAGTGCGCCACGCTCCCAGTTTTCTTTCATCCTTTCTAATTCAATCCCATAGACAAGTAATGATATCATTCTTATAAATTTAATCCTCTACCTGAGATATTACCTAAGCCTTAACAGATTCCTAAACAATTTCCGAAATCTACTTTTGTTTGACAGTTGATAGTATTAACATTTCATAAATCCTAGTGTGCTGATGGTTATTCTTCTTCTTATCTGTGGATAACATGATATTAACGATAAACGATTTTTGTTTAAGACGTTAAAATGGTGTATTGGTTTCAATTTCCAAATACCAATATTGAACCTCACCTACAAGATGCGTAAGGAGATCTTCATGGCCGCATCGCATAAAGGCGTCCTCTTCGATTACGAGAAGCGTAACATGCGTTACATCAACGGACATGTAAGTGTCATTTTTAACATTACTCAAATTTTGAACAGTAATTACGTTTGTGGCTTATTTTTGTCTAGGTTAATCCGATTCGGGCCTCAGCCGTGGAAGAAACCGGTCGATGGGTGGCCACGTCTGATTTTGGCCCTAACAGCTGCATTATCATCACCGAAACAACAAACTGGTATGTGATATTACAATTTCTTTGACCTTTGATCTGAAGTACCATTTTTAGTTTACCGGTACGTACAATCTGCCATACATCGGAAGATGACAGTGCCGTCATTATTGCACTCAGTCCGGATGGTAAATATATGGTAACCATACACGGCACCGAAAAGACGGTTATCAAATTTTGGCTATGGACTTATGGCCAAGAAGAACCAAATGGTGAGTTTTAGATTGTGATTAATATACCTATATTGTAGTTATTAAAATCTAGCATGCGTGGTCTTTGGTGTTAGGCTCAGAATTAGGAGATACTTTTTTTGACTAATTTATCAATATTGATCTGATCCAAAGTCAAATTCTTCTAAGAATTTGGAAGGTCTAAAATCCCTGGGCTTAGGCTCAAGGTTGGAGCATACCCGTTTCAATAAATGAAATCTGGGTCTGGGCCAATGTCGAATTCACGTAAAAACGAACTTAAATTGCTTTTATGTATCATTGCTGTTTGGTCGTAAATACAAAGGAGTCAAATTGGGCTTGAGACGGGCTGGGTCGTATCATTCGGATATTTTTCCATGTCGAGCTCGCACCAGACCCTTACCTACTTGGGCCAAGCCGGAATGGCATACAAGAATTTTCTGAAAAGTTTTGAGCCTTTTGAGCAAAGAAAAAAGAAGGAAAAACAAAACGGAAAAAATACTTAGAAAAATGTTTAAACTTTTTAGACCACTTACGTATTTTGTTCTATACATAATTCTGATGATTATATTCTATTGTAGATGTCTTCGATCAAACGAAAAAGTTTTGGGGTAAACCAAAAAAGATTGCCTTCCAACCGAACAACTTTGAATACTTGATGATTGCGTACGAGCGCGAAATCTTGTTCATGCATTGGGTATAATATACCTACCTAACCTACCTACATCAAATTCCATCAATTTTATTAATCATTTCTTTAGAGTTATGATCGTGAAAAACTGGTGCAGGTGCGTATCGCGCAGGTTCAACGCAATTTTGGCACCTTTACGGATTGCACGCTGGCGCTGAATTGCCACGAATGCTTTGCCTCGTCGATGGACGGGTCGATTCTCATCTTTGGCAGTGCGCTGTATAAAGAGTACTTTGGCGAGCATCCGGTCGATAATAATAAGGCGTTTGTCAAGGCGATTCGTATCACGCGGAATGCGATTACATTTTTGAGCAGCGTTGAACAGTAAGTAAATCAAATTTTACTCCTTTTTTGTTTCATTTCGCTCCCGAGGGTATTCTCACAGAGGTGTGGTTATTATAAAGTACAAGGCCCGAGGTCAGGAATAAAAGTTGGAGGCCAGAGCACAGGCCCAGTTTGATTATGCCTAACTCTTCTGTATCGAATCGTCATATTTCCCCTTTTTTAACAAATTCCAGAAGAATTTTGCACCGACATTGCTATAAAGTGCAAGGTCCGGGGCGAGGAATAAAAGTTGGAGACCTTAGAGCGTTGGGTCCAGGGCACAGGCTCAGTTTGCTTGTGCCTAACTCTACGGCTTGGAGGGGATTCTGTATCGAATCGTCATATTTCTCCTTTTTTTAACAAATTCCCGAAGAATTTTGCAGAAACGTCGCTATAAAGTGCTAGGTCCGAAGCAAGAAACAAAAGTTGGAGACCTTAGAGCGTTGGGTCCTGGGCACAAGCGCCCCGTTTTGTATCCATTCGTTTTATTTCCCATATTTTTTGTAATTTTCTAATCAAAGTCTCTAAATTTTCATCTAAAAACATATGTTTACTTTATTTTTTCTTTCAGAGTTTTAGTATGCATCGATTCAAAAGGCTACGTGCGCTTCTTCGATCGTGAAGTAAAACTTTTGTATTGGATCAGTCACAAACATAACCTGCACATTATCAATGTATCATTTCACCTGGGAAAACGGGATTATCTCTTTGAAGATCCATTCAACTTCGATAACGGTAATGTATACTATATTATTTATCATTTGTGGTAGTGTGTTATTAATTAGAATTATACAATAGATTTCTTTACGCTTGGAAACATTTCGCATTACATTGAAGCGCAGCCGGAGGATCGTGTCGATAACTATGAGGTGTTGTTTAGGAATATGGTGCCGTCGGAGGCATCGCTCGAACGCAGTCCGTTTATNTTTCTTCACGCTTGGAAACATTTCGCATTACATTGAAGCGCAGCCGGAGGATCGTGTCGATAACTATGAGGTGTTGTTTAGGAATATGGTGCCGTCGGAGGCATCGCTCGAACGCAGTCCATTTATCATCAAGCAATTTATCGCTGGTATTTAAATATATTAATCCACACTGACTATAAATTAAAATAAAATAACATTGTTTTTTAGCATGTGAAAATGGCAATATCTATCTGATTGATCTCGTCAACGATAAGTACGAGCAGCTATTTTATCCGGTTGATTCGCCGGTGGCTGATATTGATTGCTCCGATGAGAAGTATGCAGACAATTTTTGAATGAATAATTTTGGAATAATTATCTGTATTATGATATTGCAGGAATGCTTTGGTGATCGCGTATGAAAATGGACGCGTATCGATGTTTGATTACACCTCGCTCAGGCAGATTGCGACGAATACACGCTTGGTGCGTACGTCCGATGCGGAGAAGGTGATTACGAATACGGTGATTCGATATTCACCAGCATGTAAGTAAAAGGACAATCTCGCGGGTCTTTCCTCTAGTGGAGGCCTCACCAATTCCAAAGCCAAAGCAAGCAATGTTCCTAACATCTTACAAAATTATGCTAATGTCTTCTTTAATTGTCTCTTTAAATTTTTTAAGCTAAGGAGTAAAAGTTCTGAAGGTTTTCCAGAAGCGTATAGGATTCAATACGTGATAAATAAATATTTGATATAAAATTGGAGTCTGAATCCTGAGCGGTAGACATTTGTCTTATTTGGCTAGTGGTTAATTCGGGACTGAGTCTCACGCAAAAACACCAAAACACTTAAATACAAAATTTCAAGGTTAAATTTCATAACTTTATCACTATATTTCATCTCGTTCGATATTTTAGAATATCTATTTTTAAAGACGACAAATGTGATACTTTTTCCTGAATTTTGCTTTATTTGTCTGACTTTTCATCGAACATTAAACAATTTCTGTCTTTTCTAACAATATGTAAAGGCAAAATAATCGAAAAGAAAGTTATAATACTAGTTTTTGCTGTTATTGTTTCTTATTTGCTTAGATTTTCAAAATTTACACGAATATTCAACATTTCACAGATCTAACATCAATTTTTTTACATTTTATAGCAATCCATTTAGGATTTGGACGTTCGAATGGCGATATATGGTTTTTGAACGAACTCCTCGAAGCGTACCATACAGCACCCTACAATTACACATCGCATCGCATTTGTAAGATTTGCTTCTCCTTCGATTTGGTCTACTGCGCTTTCTATGTATGTACTTAAAAACCATCATCGCTTGATTATTATTATAAAGTAATGTTTTGTAGGATTCCAACAAGACCGTGTTTTTGCTGAATTATATGAAAAAGGGGCGTTGGTATTTTCTCTTTAAATTTCGTTCGCACTACAAGGAGATTACCGATTTGATGTTTACGGAAACGACGCCGACGCGCTTGTATAGCATTGGGCGCGATCGCTATCTGGTTGAATACAATTTGGATGATCCGGATAATCCCATACAACAGCGTATACGCATTGAGCAATTTTCGACACCGCTGGCATTTGTTTATTATCCGGGCGAGCTGCAGGGCGACAATTATCTATTAATTGCCAATGATCAGGTAAATATATAATAGAAGAATATAATTCAGCTGCAAATTCAGCAAACAAAAAATTTTGCCAACTATTTCAATGGATACATGTCTTAATACAGTTTTTGGGATGTAATTTTGAAATACCTAGTTGGAGCCACTAAAATAAGGTGGAATTAGGTGCGATTTAGATTCACTGTTCTATAAAATCTTAATCCATCTAATCCCGAGAGATTATTGCTATAATTTAGGGATCCCAAAAGCACATGGGTCCTAATAATTGGCATTGGGAGGATGTGAAATCCTTATCATTGGAAGTGGGGTAAAAAAAGGTACAGGAAAGTTTTAATTATGGGATTAGATGGATGAAAATTGAAAATTAAGAGTTGGTAGTGGTTGGAATAGGAATAAACATTTAATTCCATGTGTATACCAACACTTGTTGACAGCATAAAAGATAGCAATTTTTGTTTGGTGTATTTACAGCTTCGGATATATTGAAACTCTCGTAAATGCAAACTAGATTTATGTTTACATCATTTTTTTACAGCAAAAATTCAAGTACCTTCACGAGGAGACGAAAACGTGTCGATCGGTTGCGCTCGGACCTTCGTATGGATGTTATGGAACATTTCCAGTGCTACGAATGGCTGTAAGTCGTCATACTTCTCACCAAATACACGTACATAAACATTACGGTGTTATATTATATGTAGGTATTGCCGACGCTTGAGAATACGGTAAGCACGCCCACAAATTATCTAATCTTTATGAACAAGGACCATTTGGGTATACAAAAGCTACCAGCGGATGGTAATCCATACAAGTATGTTGGTGTTTTGGCACACAATCAGGTAGGTGTACCACTTATCATAAATCAGTGATCTTCAAATTTTGTTCTTCTTGCGGAACTCTTAGAGCTACATTTATTTTGAGGTCGCCTGTCTCACGCGAAGAAGAATACAAGTCTAGAATGTCCTTGTTAGCTACTAACGTGCCATTTCCTTTCCTCTTAATAAAATTTTTATTTTGACACGCGGAACTGTTGGATCTACATTTATTTTGAGGTACCTTGTCTCAAGCTAAGAAGATGACAAATCTAGGACGTTACTTCCTAGCTAATGAGATGCCATTTTTATTTTTCTTAATCAAATTTTTGCTTTGACTCGCGAAAACCTTGGAGCTACATTAATTTCTATGAACCATGTCTCAAGCGAAGAAAGACAAACCTAGGACGTTTCTTCTTAGCTATTAGAAAGCCATTGCCTTTTATCGTAATCAAATTTTTATTTTGATCCGCAAATCATCTAAGTATGATCCACAGAACATCATTTGAAGAACACTATCATACATTAACATGTTACTTATTGATTTCATTTTCAGTTATTACATTTTGCATTGGGATGCCGTGGCCGATATGCGTTTACATGCGGCCAAAACGACCCGGTCACATTTTTATGGGAGGTTAACAAAAAGTATGTAATTATTTTTGTAATTATTTAATTATTATCTTTGTTTGTTTGAATTAAGAGCCGTTGAGTATTTGCAACAAATGGGCGGCCCGGAACTCGACCCGTATTCCTGTCTCATACACGGCGGCATCAATGGCTGGTACTTCAAGGAGATGCAGGACTTGTTTTGCTATATGCAAATTCTCCATCAAGGCGACTTTTACGAGCCGCAACAGTTTGGCGATACGATTGCGGTTAGCGAACTGCCCGATTTGATGCGCTCGTGCGGCTACTATCCGAGCGACTTTGAGGTGGAGATTATCATGAACGATATCAAGTACAATATCATGAGCAAGGAGAAGCCGGTCGCGCGCGATGAATGTTCATTTTTGGAATTCATCAAGCTGTACATTAATCATCGACGGGCGTTTGGTATTGTGAAGGAGGAATTGGAAAACAATTTTAGAAATTTGTATCGCTACGACTATGGCTGGATCAATGACAGTATCAATAAGGATACGTTTATTGATAACTTGTGTATTTATGGTAACTATCAGATGTTTCAACTTAATAACTCCTTTCAAAATAATTTCCTTGGGAAACATTGTGTTCCCTCTTTTGGTGGCAGCATTAGAAGTCTTCAAACTAGATGATCTTTAGCATGACCGTTACTCTCTTCTAGATGTCTTCTAAAGTCCAGGTAGTTTAGGAATCAGGAAATTCTAGTCACAGGGTCTGAGGTTTCTTTTTTCTAATTGAAAGTTGTCTTTAAACCACGCCATTTCAGGATTTTAGACAATATCCAATGATGACGTCCTTTGAGGACTTATTTCAGTTTAGGAAAAAGGAAATCCTAGTCAGAGGGGTTGAAGACCTTTTTGCTAAACTGAAAATTGTCCTCAAGCTATATCATTTCGGGACTTTAGACAACATCCAATGATGATGTTCTTTGAGGACATGTTTCAGTTTGAAAAAGAGAAAATCCTAATCACAGGGACTGAGATCCTTTTCCCCAAACTAAAAATTGTCCTCAAACGACGCCATTTCAAGACTATCCTGTGAAGGCATGTTTTAGTTTGAAAAAGAGGAAATCCTAGTCCCAGAGGCTAAGATCCTTTTCCCCGAACTGAAAATTGTCCTCAAACGACCCCATTTTAGGACTATTGCCAACATCCAAAGATGATATTTTTTGAGGACATGTTTCAGTTTAAGAAAGAGGAAATCCTAGTCACAAGGGCTGAGATCCTTTTCCTCAAACTGAAAATTGTCTTCAAACGACGTCATTTCGGAGCTACTTTAACTCGGGACTTTAGACAGCATCCAAAAGAGTGTACAAGACATGTTAAAGACCATACCGATTCTCCATCAAATTCGCAAGGAAACTATTTTGAAGGGCATAAAAATTAGTGATTTGTGCCTGTTCCTGGTCGAAACAACATCACTTTGTAATTTTATTAATTTTTGTGTTTGATTTTAGGTGAATCATTGCCCCGTGCAACGATTGAAAAATCATTGCAAGTATTAACGCAAAAAATACTGACGAGCGAATCAAAACGCAGCTTGGATCAACCAACGAGCATAAATTTACCACAAGTATTAATTATTTGCCAATTGCATTCACTTATTTTCTATTTCAATTTTGTTTTTCTTTTCTTTATGTCAGATGGTGAATTTTGAGGTGTTATCGAAGGACGTGCTGGGAATCTTGCAGGATTCGGTGTATGCCGAAACGCAGGAAAAACAATTCAAGCTACAACAGCAGCAGGACATGATGTAGTGTAGTAGAGGAGTTGCTACAATCTTATATATCTTATTAAAAAAAATTGTTTGTTAAATACATGATTTGGAGTTAATATAAAAAAATGCTTGACAAAGTAATTATTACCACCAAACAGATTTTTTATTAAATTTATTTTTGAGTTTATATATATATTTTAATTGCAGTGATTTTATAATTACAAGTAAGAAAAAAGTATACATATAGGTCAATAAATCAATACCCAAACATATACACGGTGTTAAGATCGTAATTTTAAAATTTAATTAACTGCAAACGAATACTATAAAAGGGAATTTAACTATAACAATATATAATTTTTTTTACGTTTTGCGTAAATATTAAATTAATCTTAATATATGACATTATAAATTGCGGCGTACTTAATTATATATATTTTATAACCTCCTGTATGTGAAATTAGTATGCAATTTACGATAATAAGCAGTAACAATATTGATTTATTATTAATAAGCGGCACGATGTAAGAAAATTCGAGAAAATATTATATATTATAGTATATTGAATGTATACATAAAGCCAAGTCACATTTTGTGTGATAAACCTTAGTTAATACACAAAAACAATAAGTTGGTAAATAGTACTGTAATAAGTGGACGCTTTGTTAATTAACAATAGTGAATTCATTCTGAAAGTGTGTGTGCAATAAAACGCGATATTCCTAACAAATTTAAGAAAATAAAACATTAATATTTATCTGTCTAAAACATATAAAATGAATCAGCGTTAAATTGCTTTAGCTAAAACTTTTCTTTAACTTTGTGTAAACTAAAATGTTATTGAAGCGATTATTCAATAACAAAAAGTCGTTGCGCGATTATGGTTTGCTGTTAGTGTCAATGATTGGCTTGGATCCGTTACATTCGCGATGGCAGACAACCATTTTCATATTCCTATTATCGGAATCGATAAATGGATGGTTTTTTGCCATGGCTGCCTACGATGTCATCACAAACGAACGCATCGAATTGTTGCCTCAGAAAATATTTCGCGG